>VYXC01006384.1:2032636-2088696 GCA_013397175.1 Platysteira castanea
TGACACTTTAAAGCAAAACAGAGGAAAAAATTGTCACTTTGAATCTGTTCCAGACTTCAGTGGGAAAGCTGACAGCTTTTTGATAGAAAAAACTATCTCAAAAGAATTTTCAGCTGAAATTCTGTGAACAAAAATGTTTTTTCCCAAAGAGTTTCTAGAAGAAAGGAGGCACTGCAGCTTGGGAATTGGGTGTTGTATAGGGACTGCTCTGATGTGCTTTAATACAATATTCTGCTGCAAATGAGCTTTTCTTCCAGTCTCAAATGAAAAAAAAAAAANATTAAGTTGGGCTGTGGATCTTTGCTCTTGACCAAACTGGACTTTTACCTCTCATATGCAAAGTGACACTGGGGCACTGGATTGCTGAACAAAATTTGATAGCCAAGTTCTCAGGATGAGGCAGGCAGGATAAGGATGCACTCAGTCAGCAGGGTCTCTCCCTGTGCCCAAAACATCTCATTTATTTCTGGCAGTATGGCTTTCTAGAGCTCTAAGGACTATCAAAGCTACATGTGTTTGACTACAAACTCTGGAAGAAGTTTGTCAGCCACCAACAAAACGTTGCTGCAGAACTTGTCTGCAGCTACTGACACTCCAGTAATTTCTGCACTCTCCCTTATGCTTGGAGGTACACTGTGGTAGAAGTGAAGTGTGCTCAGAGGCACTGGGTCTCACCCTTGTCAGCTGGAAAGAGATTCCAGCCTCTCTTTAGATCCCTGACACAAACTGAAGAGGGGTTTTCCCAGGACCCTTCCTGCAGCCCATGTCTGCCCAATTAACAACCAAGGCAGAGAAATGAATTTGCATAGGTTGAACTTCTTATGCGCAGAAAGTGTTCCTACAGGGNAGTGCACCATCGTACCCTAACTAAAATACTCTACGTCTCTACATAGGTAGGAATGGGCTGAAGCAAAAGTGAAGAGACCTAAATGTGCTTTTCCCATGTTAAGGAAAGCTCAGGAATTGAATTCAAGAGTATATTTACAGGTTCTGCTAAAACACTGTCCAAGTATACCGTGGAAAGCACCATTTCCTTGATGCTATAATTTCGTGAAAAAGGCTTGGGGAAATGCTCAGTTCCAGGTAAGCTGGAGTATTCTGTTTTGACTTGCGTTCCATAGAACTGCAGATGTGCTGGCTGGGAGGGGCCACTGGAGGTCACAAAGTTTGGCCTCCTCCAAATACAGCTGCTGCCCATGATAGATCAGGTCACTATGGCTTTATCTAGCTGAGCTTTGACAAGGTTGCAGGTCCTGCAGTTAATTGGAGTACCTGCTGCAGCCTCCCTGGTACAGAAATTTTTCCATATGTTCAGTCTAAATTTCTGCATTTCAAACAAAAACTCTGTGTAGTAGCAGCAGAAACTCTCTGTTCTTATGAAAGCAAGGGACTTCAGCCTCAGTGAAGAAAAAGGTTCTCACACTTCCTAAACAAAGTGGTTTTTTTCCCAATATCTTTATTTCACAGAAAAGCCTCTCATCTGAGCATGTTTTTTTTTTTTTTTCCTGTGGGGGGGTGGGGAAAAAAAGTGAACTTGTGGCATTTTTCCTGAAGAGAAAGAAAGGTTTTGACAAGTCCTGACAGTGTGATGATTTTAGGCATAAGCATAATGGTACATGCTGATCAGAAGCTGAAGGCAGACAAATTTGTACTAAAGATGAGGCAGAAGTTAAAAAGGACGATACCAGCTGGTCTGACTGGGTTTATGGTAGACAGTGCTTCAGCTGGAGTCTTTTAGGCAAAACTGGATTCCTTTCTGAGAGATGATGTAATGCAAACAACTTTCTCCACAAAGTGCTGAAACTGCTGAGTGAGTTGCTTTCCAGCCCATGTTATCCTGGAAGTTGTATTAGCCCAAATGACCCCTTCTGGCTTTAGATGTGTTTCCTGTAGCAATATCAGAAGGCATTAAGTGGTGATGGGGACTCTATAAGTGCATACAGCAGTCCCTGCTCCCAAGGGTCAGCAATTTGGGACTGAATAACAGCTAATTTCAGACCTGCTCCTTTCTGTCAAGGCCTGTGAAAGAAAAGGAGCCTGAGACCAGTATATAGTTGAGGGGTAAAGGTTGCTGGAGAGAAAAAGGTGTGTTTGAAAGAGTGGTAAAGGCAGGGAGGCACCGTGCTGCATGTGTCCCAGGGAATGGGAGAAGGAGACAGGAGGGGATCAAAGAGGGGAGGCAGTGAGGGGAGTGGATGGTGATTCCTCAGAGTCCATCTGGGGAGTGATGTTTATCAAGGCAAACACCAAAGACATGGCTGTGTTGTCCCTCTGACTTCTTTAGTTTACTTGTGGGGTTTGGGATTTTTTTCACCTGCTTACCTCACTCCTTTCTCTTTTTCTCTTTTCTCTTCCAGCTTTTATTTTTCTGCCAGCAAGCTCCAAAAGCCCAAGGCAGTTTAATGCCAGCTTAAGTGCCTTTGACTTGTTGTCTGAAGGCAGGTTTGTGAGGGACAGGGCTGTTTCCTTTGCTGTGGCTATTTGCTTCCAATGAACAAGATCAGCAGCCTGTGGATGTTTCTTTTCTATCCTGCGTAGTTGGTGTGTATCTTTGCCCTTGCAAGATGAGAGAGAAGCAAAAAGAGATCCTGGGAAAGTGGACAAAGAGCAAGTAAGAAAGGAAGAGGGATCAGCAGAGAGACTTGGAGGGAGAGATGTGAGAAGGGTTGTGGGTAATGTGTTGGCTCAGTTCAGTAGCATTCAGTTGCATTCACAGCTACCTTGCAGGTTTCTCAGGTGGGATGTAGGAGCCAAACTCAGACCGTGGAGGAAGCAGGATGAAATCCTAACCTGGGACTTGTGAGCTGGAGTTTGAGCTTTCTGCTTTTCCACAGGTCTTTTTGTTTTATCTTAAATGAATTCCTTAATTTTGCTATGCTTTAATCCTTGCTCTGGCAATGAAAATGCTAAACTAGAAGGGCATTTCAGGATACAAAGTGCTATGGTATTGCTGTGGGGCTGAGCTCTGTGGATCCTCTTATGTTCAGATATCAGTCCTGGTGTCTTTGGAGTGAGATGGCCACCAGATGGAACTTGAGATCCTGATGATTTGAGGTGTTACTCTGGTGAAGTACTTTCACCAAAATGCAGGAAACGTATGACCCAGAGATGAGCTATGCCTGGATAAAGCCTCAAAACAAACTCAATGCTTGTGCTACTAAGCAAAGAGAGACAGTGATGCATACTTGGGCTGGATGTGGGCACAGCTATTTTCCTGAGAACCCACTAGTTTTTCAGCAGCTCCTATTACAAAGCTTTTTCTTCCTTCAAAATCCTTTCTGCAGCTGCTTCCAAATCCTGTCCTGCTTCAAAGTCCAGCCTGCTGCAGAAGAATGAAACACAAGGTTCCCACTTGGCCCATCCTGAACTCAGAATCCATTTCTGAAGTAAACTTTCTGTGGCTTCCTCTTCTCTTTTATGGAAAAGCAAGTGTCAAAGCGGGTTAGCTGATAAGGATTCTGATATCTGCCACCAGAAAATAGGTCACAAGCTTCAGAATTACTTTATTTGCAGTGAGAGGATTCTGTGTTACCAAAATTAGTCCAAAACATTTGTTAGCAGGCATGAAAATCAAGTTGGTAATGTTTTTTTTCCCGGTAACCAAAGACATAATAAGCCTAACTGTCCTCTGCTTCTCCTGCCCGTTCATTTGCTCTCTCTGTGGTCCAAGCCTGTATTGTATTTATTCAGCCTTGAGGATGGCAAGTATTCATGGTGAAATTGCACAAGCCGTGCTGGTACATTATACAACAAGCACTTAGACTGCTATTTCAGGGGTATCCAGCCTCCTCTGTTGCAGCTTGTATTAGGTTTATAAGGTACACCCACCAGTGTGTGCCCAGCATCATCTAAATTAGACAAACAGGCTGACGTATTTCCCCAGGTCATATTGTTTGGTTTTGGCAGGGGTAGAGGGTTATTTTTACTGCTCGCCCACAAATAGAAGCTCTTACATGTAAGCCAGTATATAATTGTCTCTTAAGACACATGTGTGGGTGCATGTGAGGACTTGTACATGATGGGCATTAAGCCTGTAGGTTGGATGCCCTGCTTATATGAGCAGGGCTTGTTGGTTGGCAGGAATGGTACGACTCCATCAGAGATGGACGTATCACCGGGAAGCTCAAGGGTGGAATTTTAATGATGACTTCAAAGGTGCTACCCAGGGCTAGCTTAGTATCTTCTCGCTACACCTTTCACATGATGGCTAAAGCTGGATATTTTTGCTGAAATAGTCTCTTTCAGTACTGCCCTAACACTGGAGTTCCTGACTGTGAGACTTCAGAATCTTGATAATAAAACAATAAGCCCCCTCAGTGCCATACTGGCAAGCTGAAAGCTTTGCCTCTAGAGGAGAAATATGATTATTTTTCAAGGAGGGATTTAGAAAGAGTACACTATAGCTGCTTGTAAAATGACCTTTCTCACAGTGTCAAGATGCAAGGTAATGCATCTTCTGCTTCTTCCTGGGTCACAGCTGCGTCATCTAACTTTAAACATTAGGAGAAAGGCCAACTTGAAGTCTTTGTTGACATATATAGCCAGACTCAACCAGAGCGAAATCATTTGCCTTGACTGACAACATCCAGTAATATGTTAAAAGCTACTGTGTAGATGATGAAGGACCAGGAGCCCCTCTCTTATCCTTGGGTAAAGATGTGTGTGTTATATTTCCTATCCAGCATTTTATTTTGCTCCTTGCAGAGCAGAAAAAAAACCCGCTTACCAATTTTCTTACTGCAGACAAGGCCTAAGGGACACAGCGTTGTTTGGAAAAGCTGTTCTCTGTAGAAGCCATATCGATTCTTGGGGCAGAGGGAAGGGGAAGAGACAAAGCTATTCCCTCTGAGAGTAAAATGACAATTGCCATTGAGAAATTTGGCAAATCTTGTGGGAAGTCTGAATGCAGGGGGTCAATTCATCCCTTTTTTGTCTCCACTGAGCCCTTGTGAATTGTATGAGCTTTCAGCCTTTTCTGCCATATAAGAAAAGCCCCTTCCTGGGCTGGGACAATGGGACCTAGCACACCTGCCACAGAGAGTACTTCATCCTGTCAGGAGTGGGAGGTCTGCAGAGAAATTGGAGGATGTACAAAAACGAGGGAAGGAGAAGGGATGCTGTATCTTCCTCCAAAATGGGTGTATGACGTGGGAGAGGCCCAAAGACAGCGCTTTTATTTCCCACTTCCCAAGTGCTCCCTTCTGCCTGCAGCTGCGAGATCTATTCCCCCATCAGGTAAAGCCAAGCAGCCATTGATTGGCAGCCAGATGGAGCAATGAAGGTGGATCAATGTGAATTGGATTTTTTTAACTTTAAATAAAATTTGTATCGGCATGAAGTTAATTAATAGAGAGCTGTCAGAGGGCTCCTTGGCACATCAGTGTATTAGGAGGCAATGATACCCTTCGGGGAGGTGGTGGGAGGAGGCTGGAGGAAAAAGGATTCTGCTAGCAGCAAGCTGAAATTAAAAAACCAGGCCAGTCTTTCTCATGGTCCTGTTTCAACATTTTTTTTTCATCCTTTCTTCCTTCTGTTGAGATTGCTTTGTCTTTACTGATGCACCTTCCCATTTTTTGGCCTGTTTTTCTTGTTGCTTGCCATCCAAAATCCCTTCCTAATGGAAATGTCACTCTACTGACTTCTTGTGTCAGCACAGCTGTTTCTGGGTTTGGTACTCCACTCACACTCTTCCATTCGGAGAAGTGATGAGAATCCAGTCAGAAGCGGCAAGACACAGAAGAGCAAGGCTGCAGGTGTATTGGCTGTGAGGTATCTTGTGCGTCCTTCAGCCCTAGGCTTGCCAGTGCATGTGGTCTAATGCAAGTCCCAAAAAAGAGCATCTCTGCTCTAGCAGCCTCAGGAGGGAATGGGGCAGGTGATGGGGTATGGATTACTTTTCAAAGAAAAACAGCAGATCAGTCTCACAGGCTCCTCTGTAGCCAGCTGGCGCTAGACTTCAGTGTGCGCAGGGACATGGGAATAACCCCAGCATCTCCTGACAAAGCTCCGTAAGGGCTCAAGGTGTCTGTATGTGCAGGCATTTCTCATGACCCTCCGAAGGATGGTGCCTTAAAGGGCCTGGTTCCACTTCACTTTTAATTAAACTTGCCCAAAGACCAGTGAGATTGGACCTTCTCTGTGAGGCAGGTGGTGCTTGGAGGCCCGGGGTTACAGGCCAGCCCGGTTCCTGTGGGGCTGGTTCATTGCATCAATGATCAGTGTCTCTTCGATGCTGCCTCTGACTCTTAGCAGGGACATGACGGAAAGACAGAGAATGGAAACCAGATGCAGTTTCCATGGTAACGCCCAAAAAAATGGGAGAGTGACTGGGGGTGGGGAGAATTAAAAAAAAAAAAAAAAAGAAAGAAGAAGAGAAGCCTCATAGAGATTTAGGTTTCACACATCAGTGAATGAGCTTTGACTCTGGCTTGCCCAGTGCAGGAAGATGCTGCGTTATTCACACTGTGCCTTCTCCTGCATGAGGAGTAGTATGCAGGAGACACCTTCAGAGCCCCTTCCAGCTTCAGCACCTCCCTTTAGCCAGCAGAGGCAGGACCCGGGCACCAGAGCCCTTCAGCACACTCCTACTTCAGGGCCTGTAATATCCCAGACAGGATGAGCAGGGTGAGACCACCCGGTTACTCCAGTCCCTGTCTCTTCCTTTGAAGGATGTGTTAGGAAATGAAGTGGGAGAGGCAGCTGGGGGACATTTCAGAGCTGCTCCAAGCCTGGCTGCTTGCTGAAGTGGGCAGATCAGGGCTTAGGGCTTGTTCCCAGGCACAGGAGAGCTCCCAGCTGCTCTGGCAGACTGTGGAGGAGCCGAGGGTAGCTGTACTCCCAGCCTCTCCCAGCAGGAGGCACAGGGGAAAATGGTAAAACGGAGCCGGCTTTGTAAAAGGCTTTCATCTCCTCAGAAATTCTCCTTTCTGTGATTTCCATGCATGCCCACTTATCCCATTATCTGTGTCAGGAGGAAAACAGAATCATCAGCAGTCGTGATTTGTATCTCTTAAGATTTTCTTCTCCATGCTTAAGCAAAATCCCCTCTTAACCACTTCTTGTCCTTGCCGTCATAGGTTAAAGCATTTCAGTTCATGGTTTTCTTATATTCTTTCCTTACTTTAGAGTTCAATCCTGTTGCTGCCTCTTACAGCTGCTTTTCTTAGGCTCTCAGATATGACCTAACATAGAGTCCACTAATACAGTATACTCAGACCTGGATCAATAAAGCTTTTAGGCGCCTAACTCCTCGCTTTGGTGCTTTACTCCTTCACATCTTCCCTGTGGAGCTGTAAAATTCCCATTTTACAGAGTGGCACACTCAAGTAGGAGTTTGCTGATGCTAGCAGAGGAAACTGTGAAAGCTGCAAATATCGTTCAGCAGCTACTATGTCTGTTGTGAAAACCTTAAACTGTCTCCCCATGTGTCACAAGTTACTAATCATAACTGCATAGGGATCTTGCAGGATTTTCCTGTTATCCCATAGTTGTAGCTGTGATCCCTGCCGCTGGAGCTCACTCTTTCCTGAAGAGGACCTGCTGAAGCAGGACCTTCTGAGGAGAGTGACATGTTACATCCAGTGGTTACTTCAAATACGAAATCTAGACCACACTGCTCTCACATTTTAGAAGTTTCAGAGCTAAGTCAAGGTTTACAGCACAGCCATGGTCTATAATGGCTGCTGTTGATGATGCCAGATGTCTGCTCTGACACTGGGAGTTTGGGCCAGCCGCCTGCTCTGGCTCTTTCATCCTCTGAAAGGATTGGGTCATGGCATTCGTTGCAGCATCAAGCATGTGGTGGGTGGCCTGAGTCGTACCAAACCTGGAAAAATAGGGCAGGAAGGCTGGGCTCTTCAATTTATGGTGTTGCAGTGAGGTGCTTGCTTTGAAATGTGCAAATTAAGAATACACAGGTATTAATAAAATGTACGAAGTGATTACTGAATATAAATGTATTTGCAAAAATCGGATCAAAATCCAAGGTGCCAGTGAGATTTCTAGGTCTACTCCTATTGGAAGTAGGCTTTGCTTACAAAACTGCTGCACTTGAGAACTGCAGCAAAATACCAGCTTAGCATTTATTCTCAATAAACAATACCTTGGTAATGGAGTTTTCCTTTCCTTCTTTTATTTTGCAAAAACACTTACCTCATGTTTAGAAGAGACGAGGTCTTACCACTTCGTACTTTTGTGTGTTTCAGATGTTACCTGTAGCAGAAGTGGCCTTACTCAGAGTTGTGCTGTCTACACAGAAAAGGGCTGCCCCTCTGGCTGGAGGTGTAGTTTGTTCGATGGTGCTACCATGCAATTATGCATTTCTTTTCTAATGAGATCGTTAGGAGTGCAGTGCTTGTCGCTGATTAGAAGTTCCTAGAATAGAACTTGCTATTTTCTTCTAACTACATTATATAACAGTGTAATTCACAAGGATAGTAGTTAAGACAAAGTATATGGATTTAGGAGATTGGTTTCTGGTTCTGTTGTGATTTTTTTTTTTTTTTTTAAAGACACTACTGCAACCTTTTTGTATGACATTTGGGTAAGTCGCTTAATATTCTCTGCAGCTGAGATCCTCAAAAAGTAAATAGACACGTAGATCATTAAGTATCTAATTATCTTAGAGGATATGGACTTCTGTTCCCTCGATGCCAAATGGGGGGATAACTTCAGAGATGCATGTAAAGCCCTTTTGGATACCACTGTAAATATTAGAAAAGCCAGTAAATAGTAGTGTGTGTATTATACATCTATTTTACTGAAACTCAGCCTGTTGCCATAATATTGGTTGTTCATGGAAATTAAGTTTTGATATAGTTTAGAAAGAGACAGATCTAAGTCACAATCAAGTTATAAGCAGGTGTAGTGCAGGGGATGCAAAGACTGCATAAAATGGGGTGAAGCTGGACCAGGTTTGTACCTTTTTTTGGCTGTAGCTGGAAACAATGTTTCCTATCAAAGCCTATACATTTGAAGAATTTGGGCCATTGTCATAATTTTCTAAAGAAGCAGATAGGATATGGGGGAAGTAGACTGTGAAAGACCTGAAATATGAAACAAGTAGATTTAAAAAAAAAAAAAAGAAGGAAAATAGAAGAGAAACAGTATAAGCTAGGAATCACTGATTTTATATTTATATACATATAAAAAAAAATCAGTGTTCTATTTATCTTTGTTCATGTATTTTTACACATATATAAAAAGAATACTGGAGAACCTTCTGATACTAGCTGAGGTATTTGTCACAACGGAAAATGTGCCCAGTTGATATGATAACATCAAGGTCATTTGTTAATTATGTGGCTTTATCAAAAATCTTGTTGAAAGTACTGACTTTCCAATGACATCCAGCTTAACTTGTATCCTCCTTAAGAGGAAATCATAGCAGACAGTCTAAGGCCTTTGGACAAAACTGTATTGCTTATTTAGGATGTAATACTTTTTCAAGCAGAGCTGCTTTAACCTTGAACTTGAAAAAAGCTAGTAGAATTTACCTTCACGTGCTCAAAGAAGTAAACAATAAGATTAGAACCAATAGTAATAGTAGAAACAACACACAAGTGATTGGGGATATAGGGCTCCAAAGGACCTCTTTGGGTCATCAAATCCAGTCCTCTGGTATTACTGGCAGTCGTGTCATAACCCTTTCCATAAGCCTTGAGGACACAGAGGAACTTTGGCACACACTTAAAATAATCAACACTCTCTGTTCTCAAGGGTTCAACACGTAAACCCCCCCTGCTGTAAAGAGACTGAGGATACCAAGAGAGGCCCAGGGGACAAAGAGGACAGAGGTGATGATAGGTAGGTCTGCTTAGCTGTGGCAGTTGTGGGACGGAGCAAGTTACATGTTGGCAACACTATTCCTAACTTAAAAATTGTGTCTCAGATGGCAGATTTCTGAGTACAGGATTTGCAAATGAAATAGAAGAACAATATGGTGGCAGTGTGATCCAGGGACTTGTAAGGATAGACAGGACTGGTGAAAAACATTTTGGCTTGGTAATGTATCATGCATTGTTTTTCCAGAGCAAAATTATGAGACCAAAGTTGCATCCTACCTCTTAATTTCCAGACTCTTTCTGGTGTAGAACATTAGGGCATTGAATAACAGTTGAACATTTCTAGGATGTTTTCTTGCCTACTAGCTGTCCACTATGGCTTCTTAGCCACCTCAGACTCCAGCTAACAACTTACGGTACTCAGTCCTGCTTTCGCCGTGGCTTTGCCTCAGTGGGAGTGGATCAGACCTATCATGTGTGTCCACAGTCTCCAGACTGGATCGTGTCCCAGGACGGATGTCTGCAGACCCTTGCTGAATACATCCTATGGAAGAATTTAGTCCCGTGTGTCTTGATTTCTCTCGCTTGAAGCCCTGACCCTCAGTATTCTATTGTTGTCCTTACTTTGATTTTGCAAATTAGTTATTCCCTACTGATGAGCTTTCCTCTTCTTGACTGGCCTGACCTACACCATCTTCCCTTCAAAGGGTGCTAAATAATTGAATAAATGCTGGGTAACACTTCTACTCAACTATTGTTCTTAAGCACTAAATCACTTGCACATTAATTGAAACTTCCTCTTCCTTCTCCTTCTTCTCTTTTCCCTCCAACCCCCAACAAGGTATTTGCCTTAATTTGCTTTCATGGGTCTTTTTTCTATGCCTTTTCTTTCACTTCAGGCGTTCTCAGAGGGCACCTAAAGTTCTTTGGCTATGCAGTTTTGAAATGTGCAATTTGGCAGCAGCATGAGCCCAGGATTGAATTAAATTAACTCGAGGCACTCTGAATTTTTTTTATTAAATTACTTCTTTCAAAGTTACTACAGAACATTCCACTTATTAATTTTTTTTATTATTAAATGAATGGAAGAAAGGGGAAAAAAAAGACATAAAACTCAGGAAAATTCTGGAGTCAGGACTTGTTTAGGTTTTAGGGTTTTACTCTTGCAGACTTCTCTGTGGCTTTATAACAAGCATCTTCATTTAGAAAGGTTATGGAGCCTCACAGATCTCCTTCACTTTTGGCACGTATTTAATAGCACACTAGTTTAATATTTGTCAGAACAGCCAAATCTTATTTGAGCATCACTATCATCTGTTAAGGATCCTTCAAATTCATACGCTTGGTTGTCATGTATATATGGAAAGTAAATATACCAGTCAGGCATGCATTTGTATTGTCAAAGAACTCAGAGGCACTGTGAGACGAGACAGACCATAGCAAGTGTCTAGTGTTTTGTGCTGGTGGTCAAAACACAAAGAATTCCTAAAAAGGACTAAAGAGGCAGATCATAAGTGTTGGGGAAGAGAGTTTTGGTTGTGATGATGATGACAGTCTGCTACTGAAACCCTGAAATTGATACTGAAACGTATCAGTTGTCAAAACCTGAGTGGTGGTGATGGTGGAGAAAGCTGGGATTTGGTAGTTGCTTCTCATTCTCCCTCTCTCATTCTGCTCCAGCCTGTGTTTCAGGTATTTCCTCATAGCCAGTTTGGAAGCCAATCTCTGTGCCATTGGCTTTCTGGTTAAAAAGTTCTCATCAGCTTGATTTGCTATTCTTTCCATATGCCCCTAGTCCTTTCTCTCGAAGTGAACCAAAACCTGAAGTAAATAAATATGAGTTGCCAGAAATGGATTTAGATTTTTTTATCTCTAATCCTATTCATTTGTATCAGTACCTTGTATTGTTTCTCACCAAGAAATGCCATTTTCCATAGAAGTTATTAAATTGGAGAAATGTGACTATGGTTGTCTTTAAAGATAAAATAACAAATTGACTCATTTCAGCTCCTGTTTTGCTTGGAAGTAGAAGGACATCTGTGTGTGTGAGAGAGAGAGAGAAAGGAGACTGACTGGCTAGAAAACACGTTCCTGGTTTGTTTACTATAATTGATGAGGAACAATTTGACCTGGAGAATCAATCTTGTGTCTTACTCCTGATAACTCCAAAGGACAGGAGAAATCAGAAATAAGCCGCTGAAGCAGATGGAGGGAGGAACAAACAAGGGGCAAGAACAGGAGAGGCAGGAGAGAAACAAGCATGCAGATTGTCCCAGCTCACCGCATTTCTAGAAAGATGCAGCAGTGCAAAACTGGATTTCCAAGAACACAATTTGACAATTGACCATCGGACTTTACCTGAAGCTTATTTTAGAAACCAAATGGGTTTCATTAACCAGAACTTGTGTTTTCTTTGTCCTTTCTAATTTTCCACTTTATACTTGAGTATTAGGAAGTGGTGAATGTTTTACTTGTGTTGGCTTTTTGTTGTGTATTTCTTCCAGTACAGATACACTGAGGATGGTATTATTTTGCTGTATCTTTCCCTTTTTATCAGCCCAATATTTTCAGAACCACCTGCCTAGCTATGAAGGTTTCTATAGGGAAGAGAACAACATGGTGAGAGCCCTACAGATGGTGGGAAAACCAATATAATCTTGGTATTGAGGACAGCTCTTGTCTTGGGGATAGCCATCCCCCTCGGAATTTCATAACCTTCAGTAAAAGCTTCAGCCACATTTCCCTACAGTGCTAAGTGTGGACAGTGTGAGCGCTGTCCCCAGGCACGGCACCACAACGTGCTGGAACAGAAAGCACACTGCACCTGTCCAGGAGCCATCGGGGGGATTCCAGTGCCTATCCCCAGTTTTGCAGAGACAAGCATGCAGAAACTTACGCTGAGGACAAAATGGGGAATATTAGGAGAAAAGATATAAGGTCTTTTGTGAGGTAATGGTCACTCTTTCTGTTCTCCAACATATAACGCCGAAGTGATCTCTTCTTAGCAGTATCACCTGCATAACAAACATCCCAAACTGCTCTTGTTCTGTATGCTGTCACTTGAAATCCCTGTTGTGTTATATACTTGCACATGCACACAGGTCTTCTGCAAAATTTGATCCTAAGATCCTCACCAGCTGAGAAGGGAGACCTGTCACTGTATCATATTGCATCATCCCCCTGTGGATTACATGTGCCTCATATGAGAAACACTCTTGTATGACTTTTTTAGGTGAAGTATTAATTTTTGCCTTGCCGTGTCCACAGGTTCAAACAGACTGCAAAATGTGCAGTGGCTGCATCCGTAATGGAGTCTGTGTTAGATCAGGAGGCAGAGTTAGTTTCTTCAAATGAAGTGAAATAGATTTGGGTTGGGACAAAGATTGATTGAGTAGGGGAAGTTGAGAAATGCCGGTGGAATATATTTACAAAGGTTTCCAGGAAATGGTAAAGAACAAAACAAAATCTACTTGAAGTAATATTTTGGAATGAGTCCTAGGAAAGGCAGACTTGTGGGCAGAGTGCAGGGGAAGCAGTCAAAGATGTGTAATGAAACATGCATTCGTTCCGTGTTGAGATTTTTTACTTTGTCGCTTCAGTATCCCTTCTGGAACATGCTGTGCGGGAATATGCTGTTGCTTTCTGCTAATTAAAACATCTGGCACTAGTTTATAGAACTCTGGCCTTTAAAATAGCGGGAAGCAGGGTAATGCATTTAATCTTGAATAGCTTGATTTGTTATCTGGTTTGAGCGCAGGAGCCTCTGCACAGATTACTTGGTGCCTGCATTGATTCAAAAAAAGAGATGGGTAAAAATGTTTCACATGTAAAGAGCTAATCAGGGACAGTGTACTGAAATCCTGATCTTGGGTGAAAAACAGAAAGATATGGAACAGTTCTTCAAATCCCTTTGCCATTCAGTGGAGTTGAGGTTTTATTTATTCTTGTTAATTTAAGCAACCTTCAGCCTGGTCGATAGAGAGAATGGGTTACCTTCAAAAGCAGGGTGCTGTAGGAAGTAGAGTGCGTGTTTCCTCTGGATCGATGTTGAATTAAAAATCCAGCATAGTGTAAGAGGGTGCTGTAGCAGTGCTTTAAGCACAGTTCTTTTTAGTGAGAAATAAAGCCATGTGGGGAGCAGTTCTTAGTGAGTCAGTCCTGAACTTCTGCCCCACCTTAATAATAAGATGGGTCTGGAGCAAAACCTTCCCCCGAGGAGGTGTGTTGTGGTGAGCGTCAGCTGAGGAACTGAAGAGGTATTTATCTCCATAGTGGCAGCATTTGACTCTTTGTGGTTTCCACAAATCTCCTTTAAAGGCATTGATCGCCCCTGTTGGCAGGATTAGTGGAAGCGGTCATGCAGAACATGTTTGTAAAAATGTTTTTTAAAAATTTTTCTCAAATGTACCAAATCTTGTAAGGGATCTAACTATGCTGGGGAAAGGGAAAGGTCAGCTTTAAAGAACAAGGGATGGCTTTCTCTTCAGCTGCTTTACCAGAGTAGAGTTCTGATTTTTATTAAAGGAGGGACTTGCATCAGGGACTGCATCCAGGCATGTTCTGTGTAAAGCAATCAAGCTTTGCCCATCTAGACAAATCTGCCAGTGCCCCCCCACCTGCCCTGCAGCCCTCCTGGTATTTCAGTTCAGAGCTCCCCAGACACAGCTCTGTCAATGCCCTCAGCTTTTGACCAGCAACACTGCTCCTGCCTCTTCTCTATTCCAGTGCTGGTGTCAAACCCCACCTCGAGTCTGACCTTCTGAGCTTCAAAGCAGGAGGTAGATTTAGTTGAAAACTTAAAATGCTTCCTGCATTGTGCCTGTATGTGTGTTACAGAACCCAGCAGGAAAACACACCTTTTGCCTGGATGGCTAGAGCTAAGTAAAGTTGACCTTAATACAGAACTGTGCCAGATATCCCAAATTTAGTTCAATATGGATGCTCCCAGAGTGCCCTACAAGACTGGCTTCCAGTACTGAGGGAAAACTCTGCACAGATTATAAGGACTTGCAGAGCCTGTCCAAAACACATAATGCCACATGATATCAAAAGATCTGGATCCAGATGGGTTGCTATATCCACACTGAAGAGTGCAGCTCTGGTCTTAAGTCCTACAAGTGAAAAAGAAAAAAAAAACAACAACAACAACAACAACAAACCAGAAATGCAAAACCAAAACTAAAAAGTGCAGCAAACCCCAACCCCAACCACTCCCATCAAAACTGCTAATAAGGGGACTGTTGCTAATGCAGCTTTGCTTATAACTAGTTTACAGGCCCATCCAGAATACGTGCTGTGTTTTTACACCGTGGCCATCAAAGCATATGCAGGTTTGCAGGAAGTAGCAGGGAGAAGTGGTGATGGTTTTGTGCAGAGTATTGCTAGTCCTCATGTTCTTCCTGTAGGGCAAATGCCAATAGGTGGCAGTGAAAAACCTCACTCCCCCTTCCTGTAAATGGTGTCTGTAAAGGCAGGGACAGGGACGAAGATATTAGATAAGGGAAAAGGGTGGTGCAGACAGGTGCTGTGATGGGAGATTAATTATCTGTCTTAAGTGTCACACGACATGTTAGTTAGAGGAGAGACCCCGTGGGCCATGGAGAGGTGTTTGCTTTTTGCAAGCCGCATCCCTTGTAAATAGCAGTGCTGGCTCCAACCGCTGTCCTGCATAACACCAGGATAATTGTGTTTGTCATTTTCAGACAGTCCTTCTCTGCCTTGTCCTTTGGGCTGCTAAAAAGTTGTGATGTGTCTGGGCCCACTGGGGAAATGGCTGTTGCAGGGTTGTGAGGGCAGCAGATGCACTGCAAGAATCAGGGCAACAACATGGTGGGAGTACTGGAAGCAGGACACTTGCAGCTGCTTGGGATGGTCTGCCATGGCCCCTCTGTGTCACGTGTGTGCCTTTCTCCTCTCTCCTTGCCCTTTTCCTCTGCAAAATGAATGCTCATTACTCATTACTTTGAAGATCAGTGGAGTTCAAATCCTTGTGGGCATATTGTAGTTTTCTCATGCTGGGTCCCAGCAGGGTCAACCGACCCAGCTTAAGCACCGTGCTGCTGGATAAAGACTGCTTCCCGTAGTTGAGTTAGATCCTTTACTCAGCTCATGTGGTACTGATCTTTGTGTGGCAGAGTTGCTGCTACCCTGCACTGGCTGCTACCAGAAACAGTGAGTTTATGTGTGAGAAGAGGGGAGAAAAATCAAATTTCCAGTGGTTTCCTCCTGCCTTTTTGGCCAAGCACTGCAGAAGCTCTCACGTAGGCACTTCCAAGGACCCAGACACTCTGCTCCAAGGAATGCACCATGGTTTTATCTTTCTACAGTGGTTTTTCCATGCTTTTTGTCATGTGTCAAGTGCAGGATGGCCCTTCTGGGAATACTTGGAGCTCCAGCTGTTGAGCTATGGTGGAATATAATGTGTTTTTCTAGTTGACATGGCAGGCTTCGACTAAAGGTGCATTTGTGTCTAGGGCTGTTTATTTAGTCCTGATCTTTGCATAGTCAAGGAGTGGACTTCATTTTTTCTGTGGATGGATCTGCCCCATCTCCTGTGAGTTCTTGCAGGATGGATCTCCCATGTGTGTCAGTTTGCACTGACTTCAGCCTGGTAGAACTGGATCAGCTATCCTTACGCTCAGGGCTTATACTGATTTAAATGTGCTCAATGGGATATGGCTGAAGGCCACAAAACTTCCTTCACACAAGGACCACCTCAGACTGGTCAGATGCAAATGGTTATGATTTTAACGTGCTACCAGAACGCATGGGAGTCAAACTCATAATCTAGTGGCAAAAGGTTTTGTAAGGTAATGTCTTTTTAGCAATTACTTTTATGGCTCTATCTAAGCATTTCTCATTCTGCAACACTGTGAGGCTCATCCAAACTCCTTCTGCAAAGCCAAGTCCCAGCCCTTTGATCTCACAACATAAAAAAGCTTCTCAATGCAGTTTTGGTTTCTGTGAGTTGTGTCCAAGTAGGAGGTTGCACTTCTGTTTTTGAGACCAAGAGGACCAGGAACATATTCCTGCTTGCAGCAGACAGATGTTCTCACCATGCCATCCATCCTGAAAAAGGACTCCACTGCGTTCTTGTCCGTCTGCTAACTCTGCAAACCCAGCCAGTGGCCTTAATCCACCAAATAATTAGTTCCCTTTTTGGATAATGTTCCTTCCACCTGAGACTTTTAGGCCCAACTATATTCTCTAATGCTTTTTGAACTGCTGTTTTTGCACCCTTTCCAAGAGTCCCCTGAGAGAACAGAAGTCCTACAGAGAGAGAGAGAGAAAGAGAGAGAGAGAGAAAGCTCCAAGGAGGTGCAATACTGGCATTTTACATACACTCCATGCCCTCAGCCACAGGGAAAATACTGGACTGTTAGCTGGAAATCCATGAGAAACAGAAACATTCCATCACTGGCAGCAAAAAATCTGCTGAGCATCTGCATAGTAGAGCTAAAATCAAAGGTTTTCAACAGGGCTTTCTACATCTTTCTACATCTCTCTGTATCTGTCTCATTTCCTATTACCTCAATTTTCTACAGGTTGTCTTCCCTACCACTCTTTCCTTTCCTTCTAATCTCTCTTCTTATTTTTTCCGTTACACCCCCATCTGCTTTTAAATAAATAAATAAATGAAATTTTGTACTAGATTTTTCAAATTTTTCTCTTATTACTTGATTCCCACCTCCCTTCTTGGTGCAGGATAAAATCAATGCTTTCTAGCATGAAAAGCATGGGCAAGTCGATGCACCAGAATTCTTATCAGCCTTCTGATTACCTTTTGTGCTCAATATCTGGGTAAGCCTCACTGATGTCAGCCCTGTTTTACTTGTGTGCAATGGGCCAACAGAGAAGACTCATATTAATTGGTGATGCTATGTTGCAGTCCCTTGCTCAGGCCTCTTCCTCTATAGCTTTTTGCAAGGCTGTCGTGTGGCAGGGACTGCCAGTTTTATGTTGTTATTTTGCACTGGGACAAAGCTTATGCTCCTATTCCTTTGCCCTGTTTGTCTGAAGGGCTCACCTCAGTCACAAAGGGTGGTTTATTTCAGAAGAGTTAGTGGTCATTATATGCTAGTTAGGCAGCATGCTAGAGTGGGCAGAGTTAAGAAGCCTGAGGAACTCAGCTGAGGTCTCGGTAACATCCATATTTCCTACATTTTTAGGGAAAGAGGACATGACAAACCAAGATATGCTGCACAGTCATCACTGAGAGGTGATGCTTCTGCCAGTGGAGGGGCTTGTTCAGTGCCCAGGTTCTCTGTGAAGACTTCACTGCATCTGCAGTGCATCCCAGCTCACTCCTGCCAGAGCCTTTGTAAGGCACATCTCCCACAGGGGGACCTTAGCATGAGAAGAGCAGCAATAAAGTTGTAGAGTGATAAAGACAAGTTTTCCTAATGTTATAGTCCCCATCTTGTTTCCCACGTGTTGGTTCAGAAAAGTGGGTGTTCAATACCAGCCTCCATACTGAATAAAAAGGGAGATTTTAAATTTCTAGACAATCTCTGAAGCCTTCCACTTTAACCCTCAGTGTGTGATTACTTTTACAAGCATGGACACTGTATCAGTTTGGGTCAGTTAGCATCTCTGTCCTCTCTATTTTAATGACAGATAAATTGAGGTGCAGCATGTCTTGCTAATAGCATGTCAGTCCGCAAACACCATATCTAGGAACATAACTCATATCTCCTGAGCCTTGCTTTTAAATCTGAGGCAGAGCCAAAATGTTATTATTGGATTAGGATCTGTGGTCTTTATATCTGATAGATTTGAGCTGAAGAACTTCTGGAGTCCAGGTTCCTCTTACGTTTTTGCTCATGAAAACAACACTGTAATTTTATTTGCATACAGTGTACTTGATCTGGGTCTTCTGTGAGAGGAAAATCGGGGAGAGAGGGAGCAGCAGTAAGAGTGGGTGAGTGCAAGTAGGCAATATGAGTAAAAGGCATTGGAAAGTGAAGAAGAAGAAAGAAAAAGAAGGATGTTGGGACAAGAGGCAAAGGGAGAAAACGAGAGAAAGCAACCTGACAGAAAGGAGAGAGATTAGAGGCCAGGGTGGCAGGGGCAGGAAGAGGTCAGGAAGCAAGGAACAGCAAGATATTTAATCTCAGAGCGACTGCAGCTCTTTAGCCAGGTGGCTGGTGGGATAACCGGCAGGAAGCTGGCATTTACCTGTATGCTAATTCCTCCCTTCCTGCCAGTCTGGCAGGATGAGTGCCTGGTCTCCCGGTGAGATGAGATCATTTGAAAAGCCCCCCTGGCTGCTATTATGAGGAGCAACTGAAGGCAGGCTCCAGTGTTGTGGTGTGTGATAAAGTGTGGTAGCTGGGAGGGGAGGGGGCTGGTGGCAGTGGGAGCACTGGAGACAGGCTGCTCATTTAGTGCTGCCAAGCTCTGTGTCTGATTAATTATGGAGCAGTTGATAAATAACATTGCGGAGATACGTAAATCAACGGGAGAGACGCAGGGAGCTGAGCAGGATTGAGGGACTGGCAGTGCTTGGGCAGCTCTGCTCGGAGGATCGCTGTTCTTGGCACGGGCGGTGCCACGTTCGGCAGTGGCAGCTGGCAAGGGTGGCAGGCACAGGGGGTGGCAGCGAGAGGCACGGGAACAGGGAGGCAGGCGTGCTGCTCCGGCCCACGTCACAGCTTTCCAGGGAACTGTCCAAGATACGTAGGTGGTCCCTGCTAATACCACAAGCACAAAACTCTTTGTAGTCTCTGAGACATTCATCTGCCTGGTCCTCCTAGAAAAGGGGGAATGCTCTCCTCTCTGCTGCACAGAGAAAACGTGGGGAAGCCAAGGGTTTGGCAGGGAAGGGTGCTGAACCCAGCTGCCTTCTCTTCTTGCTCTTTCCCAGCTGCAAGTTAGTGTTTTAGTCCCTGCACTCTCTCCTTCCTCTGGATAAGGGAGAAAATCTATTTTTCAGAAGATATGTGTAGCTCCCTGAAAACACATTGTTCAACCACTGCACGTGAGGTTGTTCCCTTTGGCTGCTTCAGTGGGCGCCCAGTTGGGTGTTTGATATGCCTTGGGTACCTTTGCGTGGAGTTGTCCTGAGGAACTTGTGGCCTGAGTTTGTCCATGAAACCAAAGAATGGTTTGGGTTGAAAGGAACCTTTAAAATCTTCTCATTTCAACTAGAAATGGACATGCCATGGACTTGGAACCTTCCACTGAACCAGGTTGCTCAAAGGCCAACCCTGGCCTTGAACACTTCCAGGAATGGAGCATTCATCTCACTGTTATGACCTTCACCCTATACCTTTGGTGTCATCTGGTTTCATCCCTGCCTTTCCTCATCCTTTGCTAGTATGTTTAAATTAACTCATGCCAAAACAGGATGAGGAATGTAAACGGCTGACAGCTCTTAGTCAGTGAATGCAGCCATAATTCAAAATGACCCAAGGGCTCTATGATTCAGGCCTAACCACCAGCATGCGATAAAACACCAGTGCTTACACTGGGGAGCAAACATCTGGGTTGTGTCTACACACTAATTTTTTTACATATTTGGGTAGAATAAAACAAATGGTTAACTAGAGATTAGAGAGAGACAGCAATCTACTGTAGGTGCAGCCCAGCTCACCTTGACTCTGAGCAAGGGGGAGCAGTCTTCTTAAAAAAAGACTGAAATGTGGCAAATATTGACTTGATATCAAATTGACGTGTCTACCAAGTTCTACATCTGAAGTGCAATGAAGCAGTCAGCTGATGGTCTAAGATTAAAATGAGGTCCATAACTTAATGCAGGCCTTTTGTTTCAAGCAGAGGATGAGCACTGAAAGGTTTGTGGGATGAAACAGCATCTTGGTGAGGTGGGCATGAAAAAGAGTCCTGCAGTTTTCTTCTGCACAGTAACTCCCTTCACAGCCAAGGCTCCTTGCCAGAGCTCTGCATAGGAGTGTACATTTGTGCCTATGTATGTCAAAAGTGGGTTCAACCACGGAAATCCCAGAATTAATGAAATGTGAAGTCATTCTGGAGTGCACCACAGTGTAACAGCAGAGTCTCAGTGTATTGGTTTAACCCCAGCCATTAACCAAGCTCCAGGCAGCTGCTCGCTCACTCCCCCACCGGCAGGATTGGGGAGAGAATCCGAAGGGTCAAAGCTGGAAAACACATGGGTTGAGATAAAGACAGTTTAACAGGGAGCGCAATAGCTGAGCACACAAGCCAAGCAAAGCAAAGAATTAAATCACCACTTCCCATGGGCTGGCAGGTGTTCAGCCATCCCCGGGAGAGCAGGGCCCCATCACATGTAACAGTTACTTGGGAACACAAACATCATCACCCCAAATGTCCTCCCCTTCTTCCTTCTTCCTCCAGCTTTATATGCTGAGTATGATGTCACAGGGAATGGAATATCCCTCTGGTCACCTTGGGTCACCTGCCCCAGTTGTGTCTCCTCCCCATTTCCCAGGCACCCGCAGTCTCCATGCCAGTGTAGCAGTATAAAAAGCAGAAAAGGATGTAAGCTCTGCTCAGCAGGAATAAAGCACCACTATATTTTCACGACTCTGCTCAGCACAAATTCAGAACACAGTCCCATACTGGCCACTGTGAAGAAAATTAACTCTCCCCCAGCCAAAACCAGGACATGGATCAAGAGACAGAAGCAAAGAGAGCTGAACCCATTTTGCAGTGCCTGAACCCATTTTCCCTCAGCAGAAAGTGAGGCAGTATTTTGAATGCAACAGGCAAAACAGAGGAAAACTGGCTTGAGAAGTTTATAAAACATGAAACTACTGTTCCCATAGGGAAATTAATTTCTTTGTACTGTGAAAAGCAGGAGATGCTGGTGCCAAAAAATACACTTAGCGCTTCTGCATGTGCTCTTGACCTGCTTCAGGAAAGTGGACATAGGATGCTGAACACAGAACATCATGAACTGTGAAAGCAGCAGCTGCCTTTATTGTGGGGTATTTTATCAGTGCATAGTTAAGTAGCTGGATGAGCATCAAAACAAGCAGACATCTTTCAGGAAAAGCAACCACATGGGACTTCTCAGCTTTTAGATTTCCTTATCCTCTATTTTAAATTTTCTATTGATTGTACCTTCGAGCTATCCCTGGAGCACATGAAGGCGATGCTCGCTCTTTAAGTCAAAGAGGAGCCATTTCCGTTCCTGGCCCAAAGTTCAGTGCCAAAGCTTTTGTAACAAAGCTACATGGTCAATTTTAGAGCTTGGCTGGAGGTAAAGCACCTGAACATGACTAGCTGATGCTCCAGATCTTTCTTGCTCTGTCTTTCCTTCCTTATAGTGGGGCAAATCTGAGCACACCCAAGTTTAGGGAATGTTGCTACTGTAAATGCAACTCAAGACTAACACTTGGGCTTGGATGATCTTTGAATATTTCTAGCTTCAATACAGTGGCAAAATGGGGGAACCCCCAAAAAACCTAGACTGCCTATCTTCTTGTTAGTATGTTGCCCCTTTAAAAATCAACTTTAAAAACCCCCTCTTGATTAGATTTGCAGCAAAATATTCCAAAATTTGGATCCATCAATTAAAATGATTTTTTTGATTAGGATTGAGCAGAATCACTAACACCCAACAGAGCCAGCTTCCCACAAGTATCTGTAAATCTAGAAACGGAAAAGAAATATCTGACCATACTAGCCTGGAAACTCCAGATGAATAAAAAGTAAAAGAAATAACTCAGGTAAGGCAAAAGTCACAAGTAATTTAAATCTGTGAAGTGTGTTCTTTCCGATAATCTATTTTAAAGAGCTAATAGCCCTGTGCAGAAAAAATGTTATAACAATCTAATGAGGTCCCATTAAGCTTCCCTTCCATTAAGTTCTTTTGGGTGCTATCTGGGCTAGTCAAATAGGTAATTTAAAACAAAACCTGCTTCTTTAGTCTAAACATGTGCTTGGTTAAGAAGGAGACTTGGGAGTTGATGCTGCCTGGGTTCTGTTACCTGCTCTGCCATCAAACTCTGAGTCTTTGACTGAAAAAGCTCCCTCCTCTGGGCCAGCATTTCCCAGGTTGTAAAACCCAGATAATTATTTTCACACACATCTGGCTGATTCCCGGCGGAGAGCCTGGGATCCTGCGAAGACATAAGGGTCTTTTGGAGACATGTATATATATGTGTACATATATATTTATGTGTGTGTGTATTTGGCCCCCAACACTCCATGTAGGACACCTGGAGCTTGTCACAGTTTGTTGCATGCTGGATATAAAGCTGCTAGATATTTATTTGTAGCTTTCTTTCACTGGAGCTAGCGAAAGTACCAGGCCTTGGGATTTTATTCATCCAGGAGCAGCTGACCCATGCAGGCTGTCAGTCAGGGGATGCTCATGGTTGGGGGAAAGTGGACAGACGGTTCTGCCTTCCCATGAGCCTGTTTGCCTTCCACCAGTTTTAATTACCAGCCTTTGCAAAGGTTCCTCTGGGAGAAAATTAGCCATCAGTTGCAACAGCAGCAGGCAAGACACCAGTTCACTCATGAGCTGTCAGCTAACTTTAGCCCCCATCTTGCTGAGCCATCCTTTATTTAATCAGGGTTGTAGGAGCATCCGTGCCCGGCACTCAACTCTGCAGGTGGGGAATGATTTACTGCCCTGCTATCAGAGAGCTCTTTAATCTTGTCTTTATGAACACTTAGCACCTACAAATCACCTGTTTGGCTTGAAATACATCGCCTGCTTCATGCCTTGGTGCCCTGAAGGGGAGGATGTCAAAGGTACATCTTGTTTACACGACAAGATGCTTTATGGAACCGGCCCTACTGCCTGTGTGGCAAACCCTACTCCAGCCCTCTCCTCCATCTCCCTCTTGCAGTGCTTGAAGTGCATGCTTTTATCCCCTGGACACCTTCTAGAGGGTCTTCAGCCCCCTCAACCCAGCCTTTCACCTCTTCCATTCCTTTACCCAGGAAACCAGGCAGGGTATTTCACTCCTGTTGCGTTCCCTTAACTCTCTGGTTCAAACCATGAGTTTGAAATTTCCCTTAAGTTTTCCTGGTTCAAATTGTGCTCCTCCAGATGCAAAATAAAGGTGAGAGTAGCTCAGCATCAATGTTTGACATTTCTTCAGAAGAATTTTATCCTGGGTGGCTTCAAACTGCTTTCTATTCAGCCATCCCACTAGGACAGCGCAGGCAGCTTTGGGGTAGAGCAGGATAACCGTGACTGTTAGCCATGCTGTATGCCAGTTTGGGACAAGAATTAAGGAGTTTAATTGAAGTGAGACATGTAATTGAAACTGCAGGGGAAACTTTAGGATAGACAGCAATTATACAAATTAGGACATCATGACACCGTAGCTGCGCTTTAAGAAAGAAAAGACCTCTGATTTTAGAGAAGAACAATAACTGAAGAGAAAAACCCCAGGCTCTTAAATGTCTAGAGATGAGAAGCATTAGAAATCTTACTGGGAAGGCACATCTCCAGTGGCCTGGAGCCCCTGAATTCCACAAAGGGCCAAGCTTTGTTATAAGCTCATAGAGCAGACATCTGCTACTTGATTAGCAGAACAAATTTCTTGTACGTACTTTTTCTTTCTTCCCTGCAAGCGTGTGCGTACTGTCTGGAAAGGAAGAGTTGTCAGTCAGGCTTTCAAGCAGAGATGGACCATGCACATGGGGGATGTCTGAGTCCTGGTGCAAACCTCATGGGGCCCTAAAATGAAAGTGCAGAACTTTTCTTTGGGCTTTGGTGTCCTTTCTCAAAAAAGTCACCCATTAAGCCCTCTCACAGCCTTTGGTCATGCCACAGAGACGATAGGAGCCTGGAACGCCTGAAAGAGTCAATCTGTCCCTTGACCTGCATTGCTGAAAAGATTTTAGTATAGATAGTGGACAATGTCCTTAATTTTTGGACTTTTCCCCCTACTTTCCAGAGTCAGGAATGAAGTTCCTCAAATAGAGACGATCCAGGCTTGCAGTAGAAGGTGGTAAGTATGGCTGTGAGTCTTTAAGTCAGCAAGTTTTCTTCTCTCTGGCGCCCATCTCTTTCATAGTCATGAATCTTGATGTTATTTTTAGCATGAACAGACCAAATGGAGTTGGGGGAGGAGGGAGTAAAAGTGAAGCTGACAGTATAATGTGAGCCAACATGCAGGCACTCTGCATTACAAAGAGATGAAGGATGGCATGTCATACATCAGCAGGAACAATAAAACATGATAGATTTCTTAACCTCAGCATCAATCCTAGGTGAACTAGTCCAGTTTCTCCAGAAACAGCCAGGCTGAGGTAGCCTGGAAAGTTTCTAGCTCTTTCCAGAACCAGAAGCTTCCATCTCATGGATCTGTAAGGTTCAGAAATTACCTTCACACTGTACCAAGACACTACCAGCACAAGACAAGATACTGCAGGCCAGGCTGGGATCATGGTTTCAGTTCTTTCTCTGCCAAGAAGGCAGCTAGAGACAATAATTTCCAAGCCTGAAAGGGTTCAAAGTTAGCTGAAAGAACTTGTTTGAAGCCTAAACCTCATAATTTGTGTTTGAAAGCCCAGGACATCTTCAAGCTTGTATTAGCCTTGGCAGAAACTGCTGACTATTTCCAATTTCTGAAAACTATTTAAAAAGAATACTTAAAGCATTTGGTATTTTAGGATTAGATAGACTCGAAAGATCTTAGGCAGATTGGAAATTAGAATAAAACAAGCTTTCAAGTGAGATTCATTTCAACAGAAGAATAGGCCAAATTTCCTTCTTTTTTTAAATTTCCAAATATTAAATGCATTAATGAAAAAAAATAATTACTGAGGAACTGTTTAACACAGTGAGGCAGAGTATGAGTCACAGGGCATTTGGGAATGAGGGATGCTTGAATGCTTATTGTGTTCTGGTTGCTATCAGAGATGGGATAATGACTGGGCTGTTATGTAGTCTGACCCTACACAGCGGCAGTGGCTCCATCTTTATCTAGATCTCTATTTATCTGGAGATGAATTAAAATTGTACTTGAATGTCTAGACTAGCTTCAATAAAAATAACCATAATGGAGCTTAATAGATATTTTTATTGTGGAAAGCGCAGTTTGTTGTCTGGATCTCTTTGAAAAATGTTCTTCCCATCAGATTCAGCAGACCTTTCAGAAAGTCTTCACAATGGAAATGCCTCTTCAATATCATTTCACCTTGTGGATAGTCAGTGTGTGCACGGCTGCCTGCTCACTGCAGGCTTTAGTTCTGCTCTGAACACTCCATCTACAAGGTGGCAGAGGACACTTTATTCCGTGCAGCTCCTCCTTTCCCTCTCTCAGAGCAATTTTTCTTGTCTTTTTCCTGTTGTCAGTGAGCCACTGTTCCTCTGTGGGGCATCTTCTGGTCTAGTGGTGAATGGAGCATGTGTTGGTATTTCAAGCGGTCCTTGTCAGCTGAGAACTAAGAACCATTTTCCATGTGCTTTCGGAAACATAAGTACTTCCTTGTACCCTGCATAGCTGCTTCATGACTGTCTTTTTGTAGCAGTTTCTTTTGGTGTGAATTAAATCATAAGTTGAGTTTGACTAAGAAAGTTCTGCAGAAAAGTAACCTGTAGGGTGGTAGGGAAGGATTTAGAGTGGTGAGAAGCTGAAGTAGCAGGAAAGGATATATGGTGATGATGAACGTTGGGAAAGGTTTTAAAAACATTTGCAACTGGCCTATGTGTGCTCACAGTGAAGTCAAAGATAAGCCAGTGCTGTGTGTTCATGAATATCCTACCTGTAAAACTCTGCATCTTGGGAAAGGAAAGAGCATGGATTAAAAAGAGAGGATTTCAAGCGAGCACCAAGGGGTCGATTATGGTGACCCAATGCTGAGAATTAAAGTGTGCTGTCAGAAGCACATACGTCTTGGTCTTTGAACTTGATTCCATTTTTAGTGCTTCTGCAGTTCTTGTTTCTACACAACTGGAAAAGCCAGTCGACCAAAAAAAAAAAAAATACAGTACTACTAAGTTATGTTTATACACTGCATTTTGCTATAAATGGGGGAAATGTCCTCTCTTTTGCTGTCAATAAGTATGGAAAAGTGGTTGACTGCCTATGAAAATGAATCCTAAAAGCTAATACACATCTTTGGCCAAAATGCTTGCTCATTAGAAAAACCACCCACAACATAATGTAATGACTTGACATTTTCTGTTTTGTTTAAAGCATTAGTCATCCAATAAGGGGGCAGTGCAAATACCATGTGACTTAAGTGACTAATGACCTACTACATCAGATGTCATCATAAACTGATAGACTTAAAAGGATGTCAATACTTAAGACTAGTCCAGGCACGGCACTGAGTCAGCCTGCCATTTTGGGAACTGCTCAGGCCCTCGCAGAGACACTGAGCAAGGAGAGAGAGAGAGACAGGGAAAAGCTGCTGTGTTCATAGGGTTTTTACTTCCTGTGCTGTTTTACCTTTATAGTTTAAAAAAAAAAAAAAAAAAATCTAATTGCTCGACAGATTTTCTTCTGTGTATCCAAAAAAAACCCCCAAACCCCAACCATACTAGAGGCAAGCTGTCTTTATGCATGCCATGGGCTGATATGTGTTCAGAGTAGGCTACTTGGTAAATCAGTGGTTGGATGATTCTTTGAGAAATACATTAAAAATGAGGAAATGGCTAAGGTCCTGCTCTGATTTTTCTGATGAAGATTTTGGCTGACCCCTGCACTAGGGCAGTGAAGGCATTAGACTGTGTTCCAGTTTCTTAGATGGCTGTAGGATGTTTTCCCTACAGGCAGTGGTGGCTTCGGAGTGGTCAGGAAGTCATTGTGCTGATGGGAGAAGGCACGCTGAGGCTGGCAGTCAGACCAGCATCCAAGTGGGAGTAAAACTAAGGTGGGAGCACCCTTTTCGCCTGCTGGAATGTAGTACTTTCTGTGTTTTTTGTTGGGAACACGTTAGGACCTCTAGTTAGCTCAGCACCTTGCAGTATCTGTGCAAGTCTACTGGCCTCCTACTTTCCCAAGTCTGTTTTGTTTCCAAAGCACAACCCTGCATGCTTCGTGGCTCTGCTGAGAGGAGGACAAGGAGGGTACCTCATACAGAAGAGCTGAGTTTTGTTTGCCAAGTCATGAACATTTTAAAAGGTACTGCGAGTTGAGTAGAACTACAACAGATAAGATAATGCTTTCCATATGTTGTGATTTCCTGTCGTTCCTACCCTGACCCTTTCTGTGGTCACCATTTTGTGATCAGCTCAGCTGTGACCAACTGCTGAAACATCTTTTGTTTTTTTCCTAGTGAGAAGGAAGCTACAGTGATTGTTTCCTTTCTTCTATAAAATTATGTCCACTTAAAATCATATGCATTCTCTTTGCTTAAAACAGAGAAGTCCTGAGGGGACAAATCAACAGGTGCTAAGTAAATAACATGCAATCAAAACTAGTAAGTGAAGCTAAGAGCTGGCAGCAGTGGGGGAAACAGGGAATAGAAATAAAAGATGAATATAAAAAGTAGGTATTGGAGATGAAAGTACTGTGGAAAAAATGCGAAACAGAAAAAGGCATTCAAACAAGTTATTCATATTATCATTTGGCACTTCTCACAAAAAAAACTACCCTTCTCTCCAGTACCCTTTTCCCATAATCACGCTCAGATAGTGAAAGAGAAGGAAGAGGAGAATATGTGGGGGAATCTGTAGACCTCTTCCCCTACTTAAACCACAAGTGTGTCTTGCCTTTCATTTTTAGCTCACGGCGCCAGATCTTTATCTGTCCTTTGCTGGAAAAATATTCCAGAAACTCTCTCCTGAGCATGTGGGTGGGAAGGGCAAGGTTGAGCAGGTGTCAACATAAAGAAGGACTCCTTTGTCCTTGCTCCCAATAATATCCGATAACCACCCTATGCTAAAACCCCAGCTTGCTTGTTGGAAGCAGTGTAAGGTGCTTTAGTCTCTCGCTTTAGAAGATTTCTGGTGTCCTGCCTGGCTTCCTGCCACTGGTGCAGATGGACACAGGTTTCCTGTAGTCCTGGGTCATATCTGCCATTTCTGTGCAGATGTCTTGTGCACCCCAAGGCATCCCAAATGGCACCAAAAACCTATGTTTAGGCAAGTGAAGGGAGCCGCAGGGAAATGTCCTGCTTGGCAGGGTATGGCCACAGATGGACTTAGGGAAAGGAGAAAGCCATCTGGGCCCATGGTTTAATGGAATCACTTCATTGCAGCCAGTCTGGAGGGAGGGAGGTGGCAAAGGTCACATGGGAAGGTGTGCTGGGGAGGAGGGAAGGGACAGATGTGACAACCAAGTTCCACGTGTCTTGGTTCCATGTGGTTCCAAGTTCCATGTTCTGTGTGGCTTGAGGATCGAAGCTTCCAATGATTGCGTCGATGTTGTGGCAGAGTTAAAGCTCTCTTAACTCTGCTTGAAAGCTGCCATGCACCAGCAGAGAACACAGACAACGCCACGTCAGTGCAGGGTGCAAGCTGCCTGGGCTCCATCTTCACAGTCCTGGTAGGAGCTCAGCTGCCAGTGCCATTGTCACAGCCCTCCAGAGCAACTGGCACCACAAACTGGTCACTGAACCAGCCTGCTGTCACACTGATGTCCTGCAGCAGTGGCTGGACAGCTAGAATAGAAAATTTGTGTGTTTTTGGAAAGAGGGGTGTCAGAAGAGTTTTTCATTGAAGAGATGAGGAAATGAAGAGAAACAGAAGGTCAGGGCATTGATAGCCATGAAACTGGTGTGTGGCAACAACAGACCTTCAAGTAAAGTGTTGAGTCTTGAAAAGTGAAGAGTTGTGCTTTAATGGGGGTTGTTTTTTGAAACCATTGTGTCCTATTATGTCCCTATTGGTTATCTGGATTTGCATTGCCAGGACATGTCTCATAAACATCAGGAGCATGCTTATTTTTATTCTCTGGAAAGCAGATGAGCCAACCAAGCATGCTTTTAAATTCTGAGTATACAGTGAACAAGTCTGGTCCTGCAGCCCTGTCAGAGTCCCTGGCTCCAGCCTTCAACACTGTCTGCTATCCTGTGCCAAGTTCCCTGAACAAAGCTCCAGTGGTTCCCATCAGAACTCCACAGCTGCTCCATCCTGTGAGCCTCCAAGGAGGCAGTGCACAGCCTGCTGAAAGGTGGGCCAGCCTTAAGGTGGAAAGTGGGAGCAAGTCTTTGAGATACATAAATAGGAAATCCATCAGTTATCTAATCAAAATTTTATTTCTTCTCTTTCTAAATGGTAGAGCAAGACTTATTTGATAATGATGGACTATCTTTTGTCATGTAGTTAAATGAATAATCTTTCACTACTATTCCTATTCCACATTTATGTTCTTCCTAGGAGCTCCAGATGACTTTGCAAAGCCACTAGAAGTGAGGAAGTACTTTGCAGGTGGAGGGGAAAAGAAGTTAAATTTTTTCATGAAAAATGGGATTCTGTGGTTAATGAAGCAGGTTTTAAATAGAATTTTCCCAAAGAAAGCAATTAGAATAAAACACTTCAGAGAAAATGTTGATTTTTTAAAAATAAAGTTTATTTCTAATTGAATGTAAAAAGTATACATTTTCTGCCCTTCATTTCTACACTCTATGTTTTTCTGAAGGGATTTTCTTTTTCTACTTTTTTCCTTTTCCAGTTATGCTGAAAGAGATAGTAACAGTTTCTCACTTTCAGAAAGATTTGCAGGCCATCTGCCCTTTCCTTTGGCATACCCTCAAGGGAACAGCAGTGGAGGTGGGTTAAGGGACCATGCGTCTCTCCTGAAGGGCCATGCCTCCAGCCTCCTTGCTTTTCCATGGACCTGGGCACAGGATTGGTCTGGAATGAGCAGCCAAAACAATCCTCCTTTCTCTGAGCCGGAGTCCTTCCCCAGGGCACTGGCATTCTCAGCTGATCAATTCTCCCCAGGATCCCTCCCCAGTGTGAATGCTAATAGGAAGGGTACAGGCAACTGATTTATAATATTCTTGAAAATCTGGATAGATTGCTGTAACAATCAGAATTAATTACTCTTTTCAAGATTTTATGTTTCCAAGCTTCCTTTTTCCTCCTCCTCCGTCCCCCTACCCCCTCCCCTCCCTGCCAGCTCAGTCGTCCTCTTTTCCCTCTGGAGTCCTTCCACCTTGGCTCCTGGCCAGCTCCCTACAATAAAGTCACATGCTAATCAATAACACTTTTATTGAGAGTGACAGACAGGAGCTAACTGCACCGAAACAGTAACAAGTTCAGCCAGTAGTAAATGCGCTCTCCTCAAATCCCAGCCCTTGTGCTTTGCTCACTGCCTCTTCGGCTTCCCTTCAATATCTGTCTCAGGCCTTCCCTCCTCCCTTCAGACCTCACCACACAGTGGTTTTTTGACGACCCTGTCTAAAGTGACGGTCGCCTCCAGGCCTTCTGACAGGAAGCGTTTGGTCCCTGGGATTTCAATACCCTTTGGCCTTGACTGTGCTGCTTTAGTAAACTGGTGCTCAGGGCGTGTAGCTATTCTTATTTTGGCTGAATGCAGGCCTATTTCTGTGAGCAAGGCTGAAGTATTGTGGGGTAAGAGTAGAAGTCTGCAGAGTCAGTCCCAAATGAGGTGTATCCCACAGCAGTATGTTCATTTCCCAGCACCCTTGAAATCTTGTGCTAACCTGAGACCCACCTGATGCTAAAACCAGGGTCTGTGCAGAGCTCTGCAGTGATGCAACTACACCAGTCTATATGTGCACTTGAAAAGAACTGAGACCATTGCGGGTGGGAGTGAGTCCAGCTCGTGGTAGGGCTCTGAAGGTCACCTCTTTGGCCAGAATAGTGCTGGTACTTTCTCACAGAGCTTAGATAGGACCCTCCCTTATTTCGCTCCTGACTTGGTCTTGCAGCTGCTCATAAGCAGAGCTGCTGGTCTGGGAAATGACTGTCTGTGCTGCATTTGGAGATGCTCTGGCAGGACAGAGGAGCACAGTGCTGAGAAGCAGCTTCTAACGTGCCCTTCCAGCACAACCGACTGACTGTCACTCCTGAGGGCAGGCCCTTTGTGCTCAAGCATGCCACCGCACCAGCAGAGCTCCTGTTGTTTGCCATGACTCATTCAAGAGTACATGAAAGCAGGTCTAAGACAAACTGAGAGGCTAATGACTCCCAGATCATGAGAGATAGAAGGTACCATAAAAAAAACATTGCTGGTCATTGCTATTGCTGCTTTACTGACCCAGGCAAAGCTTGGTTGGAGTAAAGGATCAATGTAACAGGACAGAGGGGCAGGTGTCAAACTATCTGATGTGCCTCCAAGAATGACACATCATCCTCTTCCAGGACACCTACATAGCCCCTTGCTTTGCCAGAGATGTGATCAGCTGTAACCATGCCTCCTTCCTATCATACGTTCTGCTGAGCAGGGAGAGAAGTCTCATCTTCTGGTGCTAACTGTCCTCATCCACTGGGCACTGCAGGGACACCCCACACCTCTTGCCTCACTCATTCACAAATACCACTTTTGCTTCATCTAAAGTAGATGCTGGTCCCCACCTTCCACCACGAGCCACCTGACACCCTCATAGTCTGATGCAGGCATGCCAATAGATATGAAATGTTGTGCTTGTCCTGCATAATCTAAAACCCAAAACAGAGAGGTTAGCAGAGACAGCTTTGCATGTTTAGAAAACTGCCTGCCTTCTCTGTACCACCTACTTACAGTGAGTCTGATCTATCAGCACTCCTGCACATCCTAGCTCAGGCATGTTTGGAAAGGAGTAGGATTAACTGAGGTCTTCTAAAGGAAACCTCTAAGGCTATGAAATATTTCTAAGCTTAAGAAATAATACTTTTAATTACTTTTTATAATTATTTCTTCTGTCAGAAATATGAAAATCAAATATATGTGATGTTAAAAATTATTTTTCATTAGGAAGTTGTAATTTCTTTTATGGACTTCTCAAATGTTCTCTATCATTTTTTGAAAAATTACTTCATTTCTGCCATAAAACTATCTTACACCAACTGAAAAAAATCAGTAGAAAAGTTTTAAAAGCCAAGTCAGGACTGATAAGGGTTTTGGATTTTTTTTCAGTTTTAAAGTGCATCAGTGTATTTGGGGGAGATGGTGTTGTAACACAGAGATCAGTATCCTTGGCCTTCTAAAGAATGATCTGAGATCCGTTTGCTGGATCCTTTATGAGTTGGTAAATCATTTATTGTGATGTGCTGTTGTACAAAATACAGCAATAGCGCTTCATAAAATATAAATAGTACAAAATACTTTGGTTCTATTAACAACCTGTAACTGACGCACTTGAACTCCTTCTCATTTTCCTTTTTAATTTCTCTGTCTTGTAAAGTGAAGCTTGGTTTATGATTGCAAATAAAAATGAATTTGGTGGATCTCATCTTAATTTTATCATCCCAAACCCATAGTTTCACCTTCTGGCTTGTATTTTATAGTCTCTTCTCAAGGCAGACTTGAGGGCAGGAGAGAGAGGAAATAGCTGAGGGAAGTGCTGGGGTGGCTGTGGCGTAGGAGGGGCAGTGGCCAAAGGGAAGCCAGACCCTGCTGGGAGGTGAAGTCTGAGGTGTCCCATCAGTCACAGAATCCCGTGACCACTCTTGCTCAGAGATGTTCTTGGCTCAAGATAGGGATATCGATCCATGACTTCCATGAATCACTAAATCCTCTTTCAAATTAAAATAAGTGAATAAATAAGCACAGGCAGAAATGCAGGAAACAGTCCTTTTCAAATTACTTTGCAGATCAGGACCCAAGTGAAAAAATCTGTGAGCCACTGGGCTTAACTTGCTTGCAACAGCAGGACCTACAGGAAGTTCTGATGACAGTGGACACAGTTCCTTGGTGACTTCCTCTGGGGTAAAGCTTGCTACACTTATCCAGTGAATCCCTTCTTTGGCTTGTATTCTGAAATCCATTGTGCTGAATGTGGTTGCTGGCCAACCCCCAAACCACTTCTTCCTCTTCTTTACCTTCTTCTCCATGATGAGGGAAAGCCTCAACTCTCCCTTTACCACTAGAGTATGCTTCACTGGGTTTAATCTGGGAAATCTCAAAACAGAATATTTTTTTATTCTTTATTTGGACTATGGAGATATGACAGGATGATGGAATGGTGGGGAAGATGGTGACAACTTGATATTTTAAACCAAACTTATCATTTGTGGAGATTCCTTCAGCAGGCTTTTTTCTGAAGGTCTCCCTCTGAAGTACAGTCCCTTTTGGTCTAGGATGTGCCATCTCTTTGCAAGTATTTTCTGCAGAGAACTTGTAGCACCTGTCCTTGTGATGGGCTTCAGATGCAACCTGGGAGGGACTTGTAAAGGTTGTCTTTGAGTTTCAGCTGTTTTTTTCCCAGAGCACTGGGCAAAGACAGGGATCATCCTAGAATAGAAAAATAGAATTAGAGATAAATAACCTTTCTTCTCTCCTCTCATCTTCCTGCAGTTTACCTTTCAGGGAGTGGAGGATTGAAGCCAAATCATCCCAGTTTCTTCTCAGTGCGTCTCCACTGTGCTCACCTATTGCATGCTAATTGTCCACACTGACTGTTTTATTCTTAGAGGCATAAGAATATGGCCCTATGGATGGAGGAATAAAATGGCACATTTCTTCTGTTCTTACTAGAATAAAATACAAATGGATGCTTCAACATCCCCTGTACTTTCAGTCCTGAGGCAGCCTTTCTTCAGGCAACTGACTGGACACAGTCTGCCATAAAAAATGCCAGGCTCAGTCCAACCAGCAATTTTACCTCACAGTAGTGCATATGGGAACAAATTGATGGGAGGGGATATACCATAGCATGGTGGGAATGGGAGGGAGCAGATAAATTACAACCCAGCATCACAGGGAAGTCCAATTATCATTTAGCTGCAACCTGCTGATCCCACTGCTTTACCTCTCCCTCAGCTTTCTGGACTGGAGGAAGAGTAAAACGGTGTTCAGCCACCCATAAGTGTGCTGATACACCAGCCCTACCTTAGCCCTTGCCCCTCAAAAGCTCTACACCTCCAGTTCTTCAGATGATCACTCTCATACCAAGCTCCTTTCCTCCTCTCTGTCTGTACATGAGTAGTGTTGATGTCCTGGGGGATCTGTGAGCAATGCCCTAACGATTTCCCTCAACAAATGAGTGATGGGCAGTCGTGTGGATCCCTAAAAGCAGTTTGTCATGCCTCGTATTAGTCAAATCTCTCAGATTTTAATATTCTTCCACCAGCTCCAGCAGGGTACGTGTGCACGCATGCCTCTGTGTGTGCATGTGAAAATCCTTGCCAACATGTCATCCCTTATCGAGCAAAATATTGACAGGTTTGGATGTGGAGAGAAGACGGGAAAGAACATTGTGTCTTTCTGGAAAACTAAAAGGCCTCTGCCTTCTGCATTCAGTGCCTTCCTTCATCTCGCGTGCACATGCATGCACAAACATCCCCCGCCACTCCTACAACCACTTCCTAGCATATAGCCAGAGCCAAGGAGAGTATATATTTTCTCATCATGGAACAAAATCTTTTTTAGAAAAATAATAAAACTTCATTAGAGTATTAATTCAAAGCTTTTATTTTTTATAGTTCCCTTTTTATCATTTTTATTGCTAGGTTTAAAAGGAGGAGATTCCCTACATTAGGGAGGCAGCGAGCTGTTTTACATGGAGTATCCAAGTGCCATTTAGTAGTATCAACTTTGGGATGCAGGCTGCTTGCTTTTGTGCCTGACTTGCTCTTAGTGCCACTTTGTGCTTTGCTTTGGTGCTGTCTGTGGCTGCTTATGTGCTGTGCATTTGCCCTGGTATCCTGTGTGTGTATCCTGTCTGTCACAGGGAGCTGGAACTGGAGTATATGGTGAATTTCCACCTGTGTAATGCAGGTTAATTGTTTCCTTCTGTACTTTGTATGATGGAGGCTGAAGCTCGGAGTAGATCTGAGCCAGCTTTTCCTCACCTGGTCCCTGTGTTGTGAATCTTGTAAGTTACACATGTCAACATCTACCTAATAACAACACATGAATTGTGCAGAGCCCTGAGCTCTCTGTGAGGGAGACATGACCTTCATTATAATGATACAGTTGACATTTTCCCTGTGACACTTATTGTAACATCATTGCTTCCTGTTGGCATCTGTGGGTTTATCAGGCAGCTTGTTCAAGCAATCTGGAGTTGTGATGAAACCAGGCAGGAGGGAAGAGGCTGAGATTTGAGGGGGAAGAAGAGGGAGTGGGGGAAAAAAAGAGTATTCGTAGAGTACCAGAGCATACAGAACATTAATGAATGTGAGCTTATCTAATCCTCTCCCCCTTGCATCCATCTCCCTGCCTGTGCATTCACCAGCACGCTGCACTGCAGAACCCAGAATCCCTACAGCTCGCCACTTATCCTTGGCATTCCTGCTACCAGCAGCAGTGGTGCTCCCAGCAGTAGGAGCCCAGGCTTCCTGGGCAGTCAAACCCACAAGAGAAGGAGGTCCAGCGGCCCCTTTTTCATTTTGCAAACCCCTTGCAAGCAAGGCTGGCTCGGGCTCCCCGCATCTATCCTGAAGCTAACATTATGGCACACTAAGTGATGTTTGTGTGGGGATAATCCAGGAGATCTGGTCTACGTTCAGAATGTCTGCAGGCTCATCTGCTGATGTGTTGAAGCTGGCTAGGCTTTGACTGTTCTTGAGGGGAAAATCAGGCCCCAGAGTGGTCAAAATCTGTAATCAGGTGTGCTGATCCAGTCTTTCCTCTTCTTGCACACCCTTTTTCTGTCTTTTAGCAGAAGTCCTAAATTTATCATCACAGTGAGGAAATCAATGATTGCAATAGCTGGGGCTTGGGGTTGGTATCTGTAAGGAAATCAACCACCCCCTGGCCACCTATACCTGCCCAAAATGAGGCAGGCACATGTTAAGACCTTTTTGTCACCTTTGGTGGGGGTTGGTAAAAGCTAGCTTAATGTACAGAAGAAAAGGTTTGCATCTATTATTCCCCGAGCATTTTAGTTTCTTGCTGAAACTCCTGAACTTAAGCCTTGGCTCCAACACTTCATCTATGCTAAGCAAGGCTACTGTGAAGTCCTGCACTTTTGCTCCTAATCTACAATCTGTAAACGTCACATGCACCACTAACTCATTACAACTTAACTGATGCTACAATTTTTGTGTCAGGGCTGATGAGAGGCCTAAAATTAAAATTCTCAGCAATTTCAGTTGGCAAGTAGGCACATGTATTTCCTGCCCCTTTTCTGCTTTCCAATCGCTCCTCTATGCTACTTTTGGGTACAGCTGTTGCCAGGGCAAAGCAAGCCCTGTGCTGTGTTTCATTTGTGACAGCATCCTTGGCTGGTTAGCTGGGAGAAGGCAAGAGTAGAATAGAGCAAAGTGGCTCCTTCATTTTTCATGGGAACATAGGATTTGACATACAAGATCAGACTCTGCCTTCCCTAATGGCCAAATATGTGATATTTCAGAGGAGAGCAATATCCTGCCAATAGAAAATATATTTATTGGCACAGCTTCCTGCCAAGGGTTTTGGATTGAGCTGCCTGATAGACAAGAGGTGGAGGGAGAGCCGCCACAAAGAGGCAGGCTGTAGGCCCCTCACGTCTCAGGGTAATGCTGCAGGCAGGGGATTCCCTTCCTGAGCCCTATGGAAAGCACTCTGCTTCCTGAGGCATGAGATTCATTTGCCTTAGTAATTACTGTGGCTCCAACAGCTACATATGTTATTAGCAGGTATCATATGTTTCAGGCATGAAATGAGGTCTGGGGCAGGGGTGGGGGGAACCCCAAAATTCTTAGTCATTGTTCACCTAAGTTAATCTGCTCCTGTGGGAGGGAATCTCCCAAGTTGCTAATATGTAACTTTACAGGCTATGATATTTGCGTGCGGTGGAGAAAATGGGATATATCTTTCATTTCATCTGGAGGAAAAATAGCTCAGGATTACGAGAGATAAGTAGAGGTAAAACTCCCTGTTATTTTAGCATTATATGGCACTTTGGGCCTTTTTAGCTTCAGTAACACTGTATTCTGCCTCCAGGGGAGAGGACACTTTGTTCCCTCACACACAAAGAACATGCAGAGGTTTCCCCCGTGAATGTCTTTAACAAGGAGAGGAGAGCAGCATGGGAGAATTCAAGTACAGCACAATAAAGCATTTTCCATTTCAAATACAGCATTACCACAGCCTCAACACTGGGACGGGGATTTTGGAAATTTTGCACTGTTGATGCTCACAATTTTAGCAGCAATTCTTAGTCCTTCCATATTTAATTTTGAGCTCAGCTGCCTCTTATGTATTTGAGAAGACAAATTTTCCTTTCACTGCTTTTTGGGGGAAGTGAGGAAGGCTTGAAGGCTTTTTACTATAATGTCACCTGATGAAAAGGTTGAAAATACAGCCCTAAATGTCACCTGATGATTCAAAACCAAGAAATCTAGAAAACTCATTTCCATGGTTTTGGGAGGCTACACTCAGGGTTTCTGATTGCTTGAACTGCCAGTACATGGAAACAAAGACAGACTATTTAGAAACAAAGCTGCCTCGATTTCAGAGCTGTTTTATACAATAGAAATAAGACATCACTCCTTTTCACCGCTCCCTCAAAGACTGCCAGCAAGGATGTTTCTCACAGCCAGTGAAGGGTGGATGTAACTCTCTTTACAGTGTGTCAGTACCTGCAACAATCCGCGCATTGTACGACAGCCATTTGCCTGCTCCTCTGTGCTCAGACCCTTGGTCCTTCAGATGTGCCTGCTAAATCACAGTTTTGTTTCCTCTTAGGATTCATGGAGAGGAGAATGGGCCAGGGTGAGAGAGAGGTTTTTCTCTGTTCATTAGAGGGCAAGATTAAGCCTTATTATTAATTATTCCTGTATTATGGCCACTGGTGGCCTGTAGTATTCCAGAAGTCAAATTGCCAGCAGCACTAAATCAATGCTGCTGCTGGTTCTATGTTATCAGTCTGTAGCCACACAGACATTTGGTATGTTATAAAATCAGAGTAACGCTTCATAATTGCCTTGCAAAAGTGGGGCATTAGTGTTTTCTAAGTGACAAGCCTATCTGGAAATGCAATCGGGTCTGTAGCTATAATGCTAGCAGTGATAGCAAAGTCATACTCAGGGCAGAAATTACCTAAAAATTAACCATACAATTGCAAATGGGCAAAGCAATTAAGTGCAACCCATCCTCCAGGCTGCATGGGCCTTAGTGCTTGCCACTGAGGAGACTTTTCTACCTGTGGAGCTCTCCAGGCTGAGTGTGTGTTAAAAACCTCTGTCTTCTTCCTCAGCATCCACAGACAGTTCATCCTAGACAAAGTGGTATTTACCTAGCTCTTTCCTGGCTTTTACAGCAATGTTTGAGAGCAGATCAGAACCCTCCCTCTTGTTACAGAAGAAAAAGTGGCCCTGAGAAGCATTCAGATAAAGCACTGAAGAAATCTCTAAGCTACCATTAAACAAAGGTTATTTTTCACCTGGGCCCTGGGCACGTTAATTTGGGTCTATCCCAGTACCAAGGCAGGTCTGTTGCTCTGGGAGGTGAGCTCATGGCTCCCTGTGCAGCAGGAGCTCCAGCCAAAGTGGAGCCAACTCCAGGACCTCTGATGTATTGCTTCATAAAGGTGTGTAAAATTAGAGAAGCTATAGAAAAAATACTTCACATCCCCTTGAATCCTTGGGCTGGGCTCTAAATGTGAAAGCCATCTGTTCCTCCTTCCTTCTCCCTCAGACCTAAGACCATTAGGGAAAGATGACTACTCGCAATGTTAAGATCTTCTTGGCTGGCTGATGCTCTTTTCCAAACTTTGGCATCCCTCTGCCCACTTTGGCCAGGGGATAATTTCCTCTGCGGTTCAGCTGTCTTGGCGTCTGCTTGCAGGACTTGGACATGGTGCTGTGTGCCTCAGCCATGGAAACACGCTGGCCACGCACACACAGAAGCCTGGTTTGCCAGGCTGAAAGACTGTGGCCAGTTGGTCGCATCCACTGTAGCGTCTGGCCACCAGCTGGGAGACACGACACCCAGAATGTTGCTCCGTATGCTAAATGAATTGCGAATGATTACAAAACCTGTTTCTGTAAAGGCTTCTCCTTGATTCTTGGAATAGTTGCATGCTGTGTCCCTCTCAGAACTGAAAAAGCTTTGGGAAGGATCAGGTCCCTGATATGCAAAGGACAACTTGGCATCAAAATCAGCATGCCCTCTTTGTATTATAATTTTTTAATGCTTTTTTATTTAATGAAACATAACAGAGACTTTACATTTCTTAGAAGCTGCTTATCTCTAGTGAGCAAGTTTGTTCTGTGGTGCCAAGCTTGGGCCAGGCCTCGGTGTAATCAGTGTTATCAGCTGATAAATATTTACCATGCCATGTATTCCTCGGTATGTATGTATGAAGTTAAACCCATGTAAGATTCAAGAGGGAAGGGAGAGGCATTTCAGAGTACTTTTAGATAGTTATCTCTGCATGTCTTTAATTAATCCAGTAATTGCTTCAGGAAGAGCAGTAGTCACCATACTTTGTCTTTGGTAGGACCTACTTTTATACCCCTCTAAGACTACCAGAACTAGGATTCTGGTTATGTGTGGAAATTTCAAGCCCATTTGGTGAAAGTGTATAAAGTCTCAGTTCTGGTAGTAAGCTGGGCAAAGGCCGCACAGGGGTTTTTGAACAAGCTGGGAGCCCTATGTGTAGTCCCTAAGCCTCTTCCTGATTCACCGGGCAACCTTGCATGTGTCAGTCTCCCTGCTTAGTGTCTCTGTGGAAATGAGTGTAATGATATTAATCGATTAAAGATCTTTAAACTTCACAAGTAAAAATGCCAAAAAGGTGCTAAATATTATGTATCTTTATTTAAACTTTAGGGTCAGGATGATTTTTAATGAGGATTATGTGCATTTATAAGCTTAAGCCATGTAAAATGTACTTAGTGGCAGCAAAAGTGGTTGTTAAAATGCGATCATCATGTGGCCCAGAACTGACACTTCTGGATCCTAGTCCACTGTGATGCTAGATCCAGTCCAGGTTTCATATGCCCATGTCGACTTTTCTTGGAATAAAATACATAATGGATCAAGCTGCCATATTAAATTTAGTTGTTTGCTGTCACATCACCTGGTACACAGTCTGCTCCCTAAATCCCATACTAATCCAGTTGTCTCTATCTTTTTTGGTAAAAAGCACATTAGCCTCAAAAGAAGCAGCAGAGCCAATATTCACAGGAAAAAAAAACAGTGATGAGAGGGTTAATATCAAGCTCCAGTCCTAACCTGATATAGCATTTATATGTCCTCAGAAATAGCACTTCACCCCCAATACGTATATTCTTGATGCTTTACTGAGAAGATGATGATTTGTGATTTCTCTTTATCCTCTCTCACACCCATCTTCTTTCATTTGCTTATGGTAACCCCGATGTGTAGTGTAGTTTTAGCAGTGTCAATAGTGTACCTTTTACCTGGAGTGAGTTTAATAGGATTTGACAGTGACAGAGGATGAGAAAATTCTGTGATTCTATTATTCATCCCATTTCTGCAGCAGTGTGTTTAGATTGTATACTATTAGGAGAAAATGTTTGTACTGAAGGTTTCCTATCTTGCTCTCTCCATCTGCCTCCATCCTTATAGCTTGCTCCCATCATCACAACGTGGGTACCTCTGGTCATTGAAACCTTTTGTAGGAGAAAAGTGGAGAGAGGGGCAGGAGGAAGGTCAAGGAACCACTTAGATATCAAGTATGATAAATTCATATATTAAAGGACAGATTTTCTCCTAGAACATTTATGAGCAACAATGCAAGCAGTGCCAGAGCCACCCTTGTCACTCATGTGACGTGCAAGCACTGTGTCTGACAGCTGGATCTGTCTTGAAAGGATAGCTAAGACTCGTTCATGTTTTTACAGCATCTCTCTATGTACAGGCATTGCCAGTGTCTTCATATTATCCCTTGCCAAGCTGCAAGGGATGGGGCCCGTGTCTTTGGCCTATTTGAACTGTATTCATTTCAGTTTTTAACTGACCTTGGTTTGCTCCCTGACCATTGCTCTACTTCCTGATCTCTAGGGCTTCTGTTCACACAGTGCTGGACATCACTGAAAGAACTGGGGAGGCAAAGTCTCAGCATGATGCTGGCCTCTTGACTTTGATTCCATCATCTCTGCAGTGCAGAAATATATAACTGACTCCTCCAGTTAGGAAAGGTAAAATAGCCTTTCCAAAGTCCTTCCCAAAAAGGTTAAGAATTTAATTTTGGATGAACATCCTTGCCCTCTGAGCAAGTCTTTGTATTAATGATCTCATGACAGATTGCTCCTTAAACTGGCCCTAGCGTAGGTCAAGACAGAGTGAGAATATTCTCTATTTAATGAGGCAGAGATCAGAGCCTCTAATATTTCATCATTCGTGCTCAGGGGAGGAAGGGAGTTATGAGCTTGGAGAGCTGCTGGCAGAAGGGGCCCTCATGAGCAGCTGCGATGGCAACTCGCTCACTGAATGGTTCTTAGCCCCCAAGAACTTACTGCTGTAGGTTTCCAGCTTCCTCTTGGAAAAACTAACCTTTGTCATTAAACTCATTTAAATGATTGAGTTCAGTGTTGGCGAAAGATCCAAGGCTAATACCCCTCGGGACAGAAGAGACAAATTTAGTCTGCAGAGAGGCGTAGTATGAGGAACATGGATGCCAGTGGTATATGGACAACCACAGTCTACAGGACTGTGTGGAACATTTAGTTTTGTTCCTCATCAGCTTTTGCCTAGGAAGGGGTGGGCAATCTGATACTCAGATGCTAGTAAATTAGAAAGCCAACTTGCAGATCCAGTGGTTTACAAGTGTCTTAATTTATTAATGAGTGGAGGCCATCTCAGTGTGTGTAAATATAGATTTTAAATCACTTGACATGATGTACATAAACAATCAAACTTGCAGCGTAGTGCTGAGATGCTAATGTTAAATCCACCCCTGCCTTGAGTGCTACTTTTCAGTAGCACTGTGTTTCCTGGGAAGCAGTGATATATAGTGCTGTGCAAATCACCGGTGCCCTTAAACAGCAGCTCTGAAATATTTACACATCCAAAGAGTGTGTGTAAATTGGGAGTATCGCAACGCTCCCATAAGGTGACAGAGATTTGTAAATTTTGCTTCTATGCAGTCCAGCATTTCCCTGCTAGTGACCGGGAGCCAGGACCCAAGAGCATAAATTCCCCAAATAATTCTTGCAATACTTAGTGAGAGCTCAGCTCCTGCACTTAGCTACTAGAAGCAAATCTTTCCAAGGTACCACAGTTATGATTTGCCCTTTGAAACTGACTGGTAGTGTCTTTAAAGCAACAGCTCCTGTAGGAACTCTAATAGCTGTGCAAGGTGCTATTCCATGGTGTTGAGTAAGGACATCCTGCTGGCTCTAAGGTTAATTGAATTGGTCAAGGCTGGACTTTGAATCCTGTGTTCAGTTTTGGGCCACTCACCACAGGAAAGACATTGAGGTGCTGGACAGTGTCCAGAGAAGGGCAGTGAAGCTGGTGAAGGGTCTGGAACATGAGTCTGATGAGGAGTGTTTGAGGAAGCTGGGGTTGTTTAGCCTGGAGGAAGGGAGGCTTGTGGGGACCTTATTGCTTTTTACAACTCCCTGAAAGGAGGTTGTGGTGAGGTGGGGGCTGGTCTCTTCTCCTACACAACAAGTGATATAAAGAAATAGTCTCAAGTTGTGCCGGACAAGATTTACATTGGATATTGGGAAACATTTTTTCACAGAAAGGGTTGTCAAGCATTGGAACAGCCGCCCAAGGAAGTGGTGGATTCACCATTCCTGGAGGTATTTAACAGACGTGTAGATGTGGCATCTGGGAACATGGTTTAGTGGTGACACTGGTTGGCAGTGTCAGGTTAATGGTTGGACTAGACGATCTTAGAGGTATTTTCCAACCTAAAAAAATCGCTGATTCTGTAATGGAAGAAATATGCCTAAAGAGAAGCAGGCGGTCCTTCCTTACTAATGAATCATGGCTGACATAGATAAGTCAGAGTTCACACGGGTATGGTTGAGCCCTGAGGGTTGGTTGGGACCACCCAGCTTGCCTCACCTCCCGCCACCCTGCGGGAACACAAGCCCCCTCACAAGGCATGGAATTTGCCAGTGCAGTGCCCCGGAGCGTAGCCGGCAGCTCCGACACCTTCGTGGCGGGTGCGCGGGGCCCGCGGCCGGGCTGAGGCNGGAGTGTGGGCTCGGTGGAGGGTGGTGCTGGGCCGCTCTCCTCAGCCTCCGATTCCATGTGTTGTTGTGAGCGATGCTCCTCCGTGGTCTGCCTTGGGCGCTCTCTGCAGCTCCCTGGGGAGGGGAAGTGGAGCGGGAGGTGCTGATCCCTTCTCCCTGGCATCCAGCGACAGGGCACGTGGGAATGACTCAAAATTGTCGCAGGAGAGGTTCAGACTGGACACTAGAATGCATTTATTTGGCGAGAGGGTGGTCAGACAAGTGGAACAAGCTTCCTAGAGAAGTGGTCAATGCCCTAAGCCATCAGTGTTTAAGAGGCATTTGGACAATGCTCTTAACAACATACTTTCGGTCAGCCCTGAAGCTGTCAGGCTGAACAATTATTATAGGTCCCTTTCAACCAAAATAGTCTCGTCTCTTCTCTTCTCTTCTCTTCTCTTCTCTTCTCTTCTCTTCATTGGTTAATAGTAAACATAAAAAAAAACAAAACCAAAAAACCCCAAAACCCCCCACCAAAACACCCACAACCTCTCCCCAGGCAAGTGAACAACAACAAAAAAACAATTTAAAAAACCAAAACAAACAAAAAACCCCACAAACAAACAAACAAAAACACATCACCCCCTCAAAGAACCCTCCCCCAAAAAATCCACCAAAAAACCAATGAAAACCAAAAACCAAAAAAAAAAAAAACAAATAAGAGGAAGTATCTGAACCACTTGTAGTTGTCATTGTGTGATATATTTTATAAGAGTACCTTTGCCTTGTTTCCCAATTTTAACCAGTTTCTAATCTGGATAATTATGTTCTGTCTAATCTTGTACTCTTTTAGCACTTGTTATTCTTCTTCATTTGCTGCCTTAAACTATTGTTGCTTTTAAACAGCTGCTATATTCCATCACAGAGAAAGCTGCACTTCAGGGAAGGGCAAGCTCTTGTCAAATAATATTAGTTCAATAATTTATATAGTGTTTTTCCCCCATATTTTGTAATAAATTATTCACCTTGTATCATTTTGCATTATTCATCTGGTTAACTGAGGTAGCCTAACAATTTTAAAATGTATTTGTCAAAAAATCTGTTGAATTGCTTTTGTCAGTTTGGGGCCTTTTTTTTTCTGAAATAAAAGCTTTGACAAATAATCACAGTCCTTAGCTGCCCGGCCCATGTGGTCAGTGAAGTGGTTTAGATAGATTGATGGTGAACAGTTTTGTAAAACCAAACAAAGCAGCAAAGCAAAAAGCAAAAAGAGCACAGCTGAAGCCCATTTTCTGAGATTTTGTACACTGTGAAATATAAAATATAAGTGTCATCTCTGTTTGTTAGCTGATCATCTCTTGGATGGCAGAATCTCTGACGCCATCAACTTGCCAGCTGAATTAGAGCATGGGGATTAGAGAAACACAGGTTGAAAATATCTTGGAAGGACCTGCTTGCTGTCTTCCACATTCCTGAGGCAGCTTGTGGGCCTTCAGAATATTAGATCTTAAATTTTTTTTACATTCACTATGAGATTGCTGAAATGGTTGTCTTTAAGATTGCTTTAAACTTGGCCTATTTGGCATAAAATGAAGCCCGCTATAGGGTAGGAATGTGTATGCAGGTGGAGGCACGTTATGGATTTCATACCAGTTTTAAGTGGTAAAGTGTACAACCCCCTGAAATATTTGTGCTGGATCAGCTGGGGATAGAAACAGGTGGCTCAGGACTGCCTCGCTTCGTCTGTTCCCTGGCATCGTAAACAGAATGCTCCTGTGCTCTTCTGCACCAGGCTGCTACACGTATCAGGATGTTACCGCTGGTTTCCTGTTTAGATACTGCAGACATTAGGACTGCAGAGCTACTTTAACTGTATCCTAAAAGACTTTATGAAGCATTGATTGGCCAAGAAATGAGAAGCAGCAGGAAGCCACAGCTTTCTGACTTAGGAACTTGCAAGTCTTTCATACAGCTCATCTCGAGCTTTGCTGACATGATCTCACTTGCTAATGTTTTTTTGCAGAGCATCCTATGTAATGACATAATTAGTGTAAATTGCATTTTATTTTTAAATCATCCCCTTTCCTTCCTGATTTTTTCATATCTAAATGTCAACTTTTATGGTAAAGAGTGGTGTGCTGCAGAGGCTGAACAGAAAAACACTTGTGCAGGTGGAAATCTGCTGGTGGAGCTTCTGCGACGATGTTGAACAGGAGCTCAGCTGGTTGAGGTCAATGTTTTTTCAAGGCATTGCAAGTTGCGCTTGATTTTGTTTTCTTCTTGCAGCCCAAGTCATCCCATATCAGGTATTAAAGGCTTTGAATTATGAGTAGTACTGGCAATTGCAAACACGTATCCAGATTTTACAGATCAAATGTAAATGATAATGTTAGAGCACCAAACCTGTTCAAACATGGTACAGTAAAAATCCCCCTCCCTTAATATGATGGGAATTACTTTCCATACAATACTTACCTTTCTCTGGAAGATTAAAATCAAAGCAGTTGGAGCCCTGGGAAGGGATGCTGTTAACTTTCTTTACCCATTATTTTTCATTTCTGGTCATTCCACTCTGCCTTACTAACTCTAGATGGCATTAAGAACTCTAACACACTTCCCATTTTGTTTTTCTTGTCATTATGGTAAGCTTTTTGGAAGCAGGCATGGCTTCCTTATTGAATATATATGCAAATCTGACGCCATAATTTGGTTCTTGAGTCCCTCTTGTAAAAAAAAAATATATTTTAACAAGAAGTTGTTTAGCTGATTAGGAATTTTGGAATCGGTACATATCCCCATCCTATTTTTCAAAGCAAAGAAGATTCAGTAGAGTTCAGAAACCAAAATATTTACCTAAAAGTTGTGTAACCACAATAATAAACTAATGATACTGTCAGTTATAGCAGAATCTCATTGTACTCTTGAACATCCAAGAGCTGAGCCATCCCACCTGCATTGCAGGCTACGACTATCACTGTTACTGTTTTATGCGTTGGAAAACTGAGGCATATATAATGAGTAGAGGTTTGCTAGAAGTCAGAGACTTCTGCGCCTCATTCACATGTTTTCTGCCTCTTGTTCATCTGAGTTGTTTGAAGTTTGCTCCTTCATTTTCTTCACGATATTTGTCAGGACAGAATATTTGTCAGGACAGCCTGTTCCCAAAGCTAAGGGAAGTGGAGAAGACAATGAAGGACTTGGAAAGATGTAGACTTCAGAAACTCGATTCTGGGCATGTACTGCCAGGGCAGAGGATTTTTATTTAATTTTATAGAAAAATGTTCTGGTTATTTTACACTGAGATGCAAAATCTCATTTGCAGCCAAGCCCCGGAGGGAGTAAAAGGAACTTGGAGAGCTCATAAAGACAAGTGTAATAGGATTAATAAGAAAAAGGCCTAAGACATAAGCCTTCATTGTACACATTTCTTGCTAAATTTTAGTATTGATGAAGGTGAAATGCCAAAACATAACCATACGCTCACGTCCTTGAGGCAGTAACAGAATATCAGCATTCATATGAGCTGCTCCTGCCACCATTTTAAGAGCAGACACGTGGGGATGCTGCCTTTTGGGGTAGATAGTGAAGGGAAGGGGGCAGGTAAGCTGGTCATGAATGGATAGCTAGCTGTCCTAGCAGGATAAATATTTACCTGGTATTGAACATCCATGTGGGATGGAGGGTGTGCAGGGGAATGACTGGGGACCCTTTGACAAATGAGAGGGAACACAGTTGAATGCCCAGAGAAAGGAGCAAAGGTTAACTTCCATCCCCACTGATTAGACCCGGAGAGAGATGCAGACAGATCGAAGACAATAAGTGGGTCCTGAAGGGGGTCAGTTCATTGTCACATGGTGCCTTCAGTGTGTCAGTTCTCTCAGCATCCTCAAGGTAGCTAAGGAATCTTTGCTGACTGCCACCCAGCAGACCTCTGTGGCTGCACAGGGCCCCCAAGTACTACAGCAACCTGTCCTTTGCTCACCCAGACTTTAAACAGAAGAAAATGGAAGAAAGAGAGATGAGGCCAGGCCCATCATATTTTCTTGTCTATTTGTTTTGCCCATCTGTCTATCTCCTGCTGCCAGTGCCCATGTTGTGGGAGAAGGATGATTGCATCATTTCCATATAGCTTGCTGTTCCAGCCCCCTGATTTAGGGTAAAATTTGGTTGTGCTGCTGGGTGTTCAAATGTTTGCCAGGTAGGTGCTACCAAGAACATTTATTAAAATAGACAGATGGGCACTAGGGTAGGAAGCAGCCATTAGAATGCTTGAAACCAACCAACTGTGAAATAGAAAAATCAAAAAACTGTATTCCTGGAGCCTTTAATACTAGCCTTCCCTTTTGGGGCTGTCCTTCTTACCTTTTTTACATGTACACACCCACAAACAGCTACTTATGAAAATGCCACAGCCAGGTTTTTGTCTTTTTAGGCATTTCAGTTTAGCCAGGATTTGGAGGAAATCTGAGAATGGCTCCCTGAGCCAAAACCAGTGCAGGCAAAATCAAAATGCAGTTTTGCTTGCAAATAAGCACTCAGGTTTCTCTGGGAGCTGGAGCATCTCAAGCTCAGGCAAGGTCTGCCCTGTCCCTGCTCAAGTGCAGTAGGAGGAACAAAGCTGCTGACTGCTGGTAGGTAGGAGGTGAGATTCCTAATCACTTGTCTAGATGCATTTGCAACTTATTCTGATTCCTTAACAGCTCTTTCTGTCTGCTCAAGTTCCTTTGGCATTGTGATCACTCTCCATTAGCTCTCACAAGCAGTGGCATGAGATGCCAGGATAGATACTGTCAAAATCAAACATCTTCGTTTTGTTCCTTTTCTTTCTTCCCTAACTTACACTGGAAAAAACAAGATGTGTACATTTGCCTTTCATAGCTATGTCTGGAAGGGGGAGTCCAAGGCTATTTTAAAAAGTACGTGTCAGTCAGCTATATCAGATTAGTAGGGAGATCTCTAGTCTTAGGTATAAAAACACTGTTGAATCAGTCACTGTCTTGAGATAAACTGCTGTGGCATCGGTATTAGCAGCTTATTTTGGGTTTGTGTTAAATTCTCAGGGGATGAAGGGCAGTCCCCAGTACTGTGATGTTCTTGTAGCTGTGATCTTGGCTGAGTCACTTGCTGGCATCTCTTGCAGGACCAGCCTGCGAGAACTGTGAATTTTCTTTGAACTCCTATGATTCTAAACTTGACCTTGGTCTTACAGTATTTCTGCTTATCTGTCACTAACCTGAAGGGAGTAAGGACAGTGTCAATGGGTGCTCAGGTATGACAGCAATGACTGGGGTGGAATATTTATCTTCTAGTTAGATGCATAGTAGGAGCTTGTTTGTAAAAGGAACGGACCAAATTCAGAAGATTCTTCTTAGTGCCTGTCCTTTGTTATGCTGGTGCTGATGACACCATCCCAGAGAAAAACCTAAAGAAGGATATGAGATTTGTACTGAGGCAGTGGAGACTGGCTCTCCACTGTTTTCCCCAGTGGGTCTGTACAAAGCCAGCACCAGATCCTTGTATCACTTCAAGGGAGTGATGTCACAGACAGAGATTTTTCATTTCTTTGTGCTTTACCTCAGCTTTGGGCATAGGGAGATGACAACCCTGGTCTCCAGATGGTGTCAACTGGTGTAACCATCTGGGAGTGAGGCTTGTGAAAGCAGGATCAGACAGTCAAAGTATTTCTTTTTCCCGTTTCTTTTTTCTGTTTACTGTGAAGCTCTTTGAGATCTTCTAAGGGAAGATGCTATAAAACACAAACTATTAGTCAAGAATATCTAAGTGCACATATTTGTCCTGTTTCTCTTAGTACTGCACAACATTCCTTTCCATTGGCTGATTTATAACCCCTAGATCTGCAAGGTCATTTCTGTTTGATTCTGCAGTGTTGCACTTTTAAATGATCCTAAAACCTCCCCTTTATTGTAAGGATAAAATTAATACAAACCAAGCAGACCTTGACCAAAGGAGTAGCCCAATAAAACTGCAAGTTGCCCACACTAGGCCAGTAACTAGGAAGCAATTTGCAAAGTTCAGTGATGCTTTCAGTTCCCTTTTTTGGCTTCATTAGCACTGTATACAGCCACCTACAAGGGTAAGAAAGCATGTTTACCTCTCAAACACAGCACATCCTCTGTTTCCCTCATTTTCCAAGCACCTAAGCCCTGTCTTCTCCTGCACCCTGTGCAAGTGCAAATGAGCCAAGAGGGTTATTTCAGCTGAAGGCATTGCACCTCACACTACTGGTGTTGATGGGGGGACATCCGGTGAACTTCTTCCCTCCTGACAGAGAAGGCCCTTGCTTGCACCTTCGCCTGAGGCTGACAGGAGTCCTTCCATTTATTTAAGGTCCCATCTGCAGCATCTTGTGATTTTCCAGCTGTGAATGTTGCTGCCTCTGGAATCACAGGAGTCTGAAGCAAGACATGTCTTTGGTGATTAGATGTGCTTTATTGGCTAGATCTGGGTTTGAAAGAAGCATGTTCAGGTCTTGAGTGGTGTTTGGTGAGGAAATGAGGCATCTCTTTTCCACTGCTCCTGCCTCACACGGTGAACCTAGAATGTAAGGCCAAGGACACGATTGCTGTAGCTCCGTCAATTGTGAGTCATATTCTCCTGGCCAATGTGTTTCTGCATTTCCATTGTCTCCCAAGGTGACAAGTACAAAAGAAAAGGAACAGTAAGGGGAAAAAAAGGCTTTTTGTCTTTAATCTCACCATGATACAGAATTAATCTAGCATCATAGGAGCATCACAGGAAACTGTTAAGCAAGTGGACTTGCTCTAAGCCGGCAAAAATATGGGACAAGCAACCTACTGGCTGCAATATGATGCAATCTTCTAGAAATAAGATTCACACCAAAGTGTGGCTGGTTGAAAATTCCCGGAGTCCTGACTAGAACCTGGGACCACACACCCACACTACTCTGACTGAAGTCCAGCTCTAGCTCCCCTAGACTGAGATGGAAGCATTCAAAATGAAAAAAAATCCATACAAGACTGCTGTTAAGCTGCTTGAGAGATGTCAACAATGCCATCATTCTTTGAGGTGGACTTGGAGGCAAAGTCACCCTCTCCCCATTAAGAGCCTTCACATCTCTACACTGCTTTGATACTTTCACACTTGGCTTTGTCTTTTGGTGTCTGCTCCCTTCTTTGTGTGTGCCTCCTATGACAAGGCAGGCACCATTATGCAGTAGGATAGAAAGCAGTCCTGGAGCTGGCAGACTAGACACTTTTTTTTCCCTGGAGGATGATGGTGAAGGGAAATCGCTTCTGCTGGGCTTCATTTTGTGGTAACTGGCATTCTGCCATCAGCCCTGACCTCCAGCCAGCTTTACACCTGCTAAAGATCAGTCCCCTCATCTGTGTCTACACATGGATGTCACTCCATGCTGGTTCCTTTCCTGCTTTTCCTTTGGTCCTGTGGGAGACAGAGGGAACATATCTGTGTGATCTGGTCTTGCAATTTTCATGTGTTTACACTTTTACCTGCCTTACCAGTGTCCTTAATTGCCCTTGCTCCAACCTTCTGTGCTGCTTTTTCCCACTTTGCTACTTCCTCCCCATTGCCCCTCCTCTGCTGTGCTTCCATGCACTGCCCCCACATGGAGTGTTCTCCTTTTTGCCATGCAGCCCCTCCTTGCTGGCGTGTGATGAAGTCACAATTGCCTCCAGTTAGTCAATTAAGAGATAAAGTTTTATGGCTGTGCTAGGTTGTTGGGGTTTCTTTTACCTACTTAGTATATTTTTTCCAGCTCCATCTTGGCACCTACATTTATTTGAAACAAATTGCAGGATAATTTGTTTTTCTAATTTTCAAGAAGTGAACTCCTGGTTCCAGGGGGGTTGGTGTTTTGGGCGCCCGGTGCCAGCGATGTGGGACTGCACACAGAGATTTGTGCTGTGTGAGGAAATACTTCATTAGACTTGTATTCCATGAAGACACTCTTGCTTCTTAATGCCTATGATTTTAATTAAAACCTGGAAAGTGAAGAATCCTTGGGTTGTATTAATGTTTTCATTTCCATTAGGACAGGAGAGTTTATAAACACGAGCTGAGTTTATAAATTAGACCTTGTAAGAATATTTTGTGCACAGTGCAGCAAAGGCAGATGAGAACTGGAGTGGAGCTGGCCCCATCTGTCTCTTTCCTTGGCTGGCTCTCGCTTTCCGGTGTCCTCCCCTTGGCACAGGCTTTTCTGAGCTGTTCAAGGGTTCCCCCTTGGAGATTAAGCTAATGGCTTCTTCCATTTCTTTCTGTGGATGTTCTCCTCACTCAGCAAAGCAGGAAGAGAAGCAGATGTTTTAATCAGGGCCTTGCAAAACAACTTGCAAAGGTGACATTGGGTATAGGGATTTCGTGATGAGTTACATGAAAGGGGAGAGATTCACCTGACCCAGTTCTCGTATGCATGTGTACACAGAGATGCACTCAGAGATAGTCAGGTCTAAATATGCATCCCACTTACAGTCATCCACACCCAGAGTGTGAATATGTATCGCTGAGCATGCAGGGGAATGTGACAGAAGATGCAGTCTCCTCCAGAGATGATGTGACAGCTGCACACAGCTGTGCTCAGGCTGCCCCGGGGGCTGCAGGCAGGCATTGCCCAGCAGGCACTGCCCAGCAGGCATTGCCTGGCACAAACACGGATGCAGGGAGCCACGGGCCCCATACAGCCTGACTGTACTCAGCTGTGCAAACTGCACACGGGCCATCAGTGTGACACCAGCGACAACAGCAAGCACTTGCGTGCTGCGTTCTGCTCAAGGACAGGTTTGCAAAGACATCCACAATTTTATGCAAGGGAAAGCGAAATGTGGATAGATGAAGTGCCCAGATTGACACAGTTTTTCAGCAGCAGAGCTGAGAGTAAAATCTGGATCTCATGTGTAGGGATCCTGAGTTTCCATTCATAATTCCCACAGGGTGAACTTCCCACTCCTAACTGCAGTTATGTAACATCCTTGGAAATTACTTTGCATTGGAAGTGTAATGGTTCAGAACAGCAGCATCTATTTGCATCTCTGACCTTTGGCTGTGGTATCTCAGGTTGGCTCAAGACTTTCTTGCAGTGGTCATCAGTAGGGTCAGCTCAGAAACACCTACACTGTGCGCAATGCAGTGTCACGCAGGAATGATACCTGAGCTAATCTCTTCGGGCAGTGTGTGGTGTAGCCCACACCCTGTTAGCATTTGCTTTTTGGAGGAAGGGTACACAACTTTTATTCTAAACTCTGACTTCTCCTCAGAATGCAGAAGGGTGAACCCTGTGCTAAAACCATGCAGACCCCCAAAGGATCTGCAGAAGTGAATTTGAAGGCATTTTGTATGGGCACCTGTGCATGAGTGTAAATGTTTCTGCTCTGCAGTCTAAACTATGTGAGTGGAGTAGACCATCTCTTCAGCTCTTGGTAACATTGGTTTAGCACCATAACTGCTGAGCTGTCTGAGCTGGTTTGCAAGGTAGCATCTGGGATTCACAAACAGCTCAGTTTCGATCAATGGCTGAGGTGGTACAAGGGGTGTAGGAAGTTGGGAAGAGAGCTCGTGGGCATGCCTGCCTTTCCCCATCTCCCTCACAGTATGACTGGGTGTTATGACATGAGGGTGATGTTCAGGAGAAAGGAGGGAGGCATACTCACTGTCAGCCTCTGTCTCCTTGAGGCCAGTAGGGTTGTTATTGAGATATCCTTCCAAGCAGCTTAAATGGAAACGTCTGGTGACAAAATGAAAACAAATGGAGAAGCCGGCGAGACTGGCTGGTGGGGGTTCCCTTCCCTGGTGCTGCCAACCCCTGAGGGAGAGGAGGGGCTCGCTGGCACTTCCAGTGCAGATAATGCATCTGAGTCAGTGGGAGGGGCAGTGGCAGGGGAGGAGAAGGGAGTGGATAGCTTCCTGGGCAATTTTTCAGGCTCTTAAAACTGCGGAACCCACTAGAGGCCATTATTTAGGCTGCCTGGCAACATGGACTCTCACCCTCTGTTGAGACTTGGAGGGCTCTGGGTCACTGCATCCCTGCAGAAAGAGGGGAGAGCTGAGGTCGCTCAGTCAGGGTGATGCTAGGAGCCTCCCCGCTGGCAGCTCCTCTGCTGCCCCTGCTACCACCACTTAGGTTCAAGGCAACATTAGTGGTAGTTCAGAAACATTCTCTGCTTTTTGAAAAACCTTTTTGCTTTCTGTCTTTCACTTTCCTTCCCTGTATTTCTGCAGGAGAGTGTTGGTCACCTCATTTACAAAACAGTCTTTGTTTAATCCCTTTACTTACCCAGTCCTGCTCACCTCCCTGTGGCCCAATCCCCTTCTTCGAGAAAGGGTTGAAGAGGTGATAGCTATTCACCAGGAATGAATTCACCAGGAAAATGTCTTGCCCGACCCACTGCCTGCTTAGGGAGGTAGTAAATCATTGGCATGGCATAATCCCTTGGGCTGAGTGGGCAGGGCTGGATGTGAAGGGTGTCAGGGAGTCTGAAAACCTTCTGAGAACGTGGCACATTGAGCTCCATTCAACAGTGCTGCTCCAAGGGGCTCTTGCAGGGACTTCACGTTTTCAATGAGTGGGAGTGAGCAGGCGGGAGGGGAGAAGGGGATTGGGAGCTGCATAGAAATGCCGCGGTAACACCCACACGTTAATGGCGACACTTCTCCAAGAAATTCCTCTTGAGAGTTCCTCATTATGCAAACAAGTCTGGCAAATGATAATGCCTCCTGTACTTCCAAGGATTAATGTATGTAAATGGCAGAGCTGCTGCTCGTTCCCAAAAGCAACATTCAGTTTCCCACACCAGAGCCAGCGCCTGGGCCAAGGGCACCGAGTCTCAGGGTACTCACTGACTGCTCTTTCCACTCCTCTTTCATACTAGCTGCCCTCTGTATTTTCTAAGATCACTGGAATAAATGCTTCCTTCCTTAAAACATCCACACTGAGGACAGCATTGTGCCCTTCTGTCTATGTGGGGTCAGTATATGTCACCTGCAGCCTGCTGAGGACACTGTCACGTGTCCTGGTCATCTGCCAGATAAACCAGGAGAGTAGATCCTGGTGTAGGGGGATTTGATCCAGGCAATATATTGCTTCATAACATTGCTAGAATGAAGGGGGTAGATGGGGAGGGTGGCTAACTTCTTAGTTACAGGCTTCAACGTGGTGTGGAAAAGGAGTTGTTTGTTACAATCAGAAAAGAATTTTGTCACCTTTGTGAAATGCACCTTTGGTGCATTTTAGGCCTTTTTTGCTTTAGTTTAATGTGGTTAAAAAGCAGAAAACCACAGAAAAATTAGGTGGGGGTGGTTTTTTTTGTTTGTTTTTTTTTTGTTTTTTTTTTTTTAAATAATCTAGGTCAGGTCAATCTGACTTAACTGAGCCTGAGGCTGACATCACCAAGTTCCTCTTGTGGTAAAACCAAAGTATGCTATCAGTGTGATATTTTTCCACTTGAGATAACTTCTGACAGTTGCTATGAGGTTAAAAACGCACTTTTTTTCCCTTCCTTTCTTTCTTTGGGTTTGGTTGGCTTTTATTTTTTTTTTTTTTACTTTTGACAGTGGGCTCTGCCTATGACTTTATTTTGCTTGACTGTGCATGCATAGCAGAGTCCCATCATGACTGGCACCTGTACCCAGCATCCTCAGCAGCAGCAAGGCAGGGCAGTGCTGACTACCAACAGCCACAGCTTACTTGCCATGTGGCAAGCAGAGGCCTGGCCTCTTCGAGGTGCTCTGACTGCCATCTTCCCTTAACACCAAATAACTGCAAATGAACTAAGTGACTTCTGATTGCTAAGACTGGTGTGTGCAGCCAAGCATGTCTCAGCTAAAGTTCATTTGCTCAGAACACAGGTGAGCTGCTTTGCCAAGCACCTGGAGGCAGCTGAAACTGAAGTAGGTTTGGAATTTTTAGTGCACAACTAATTTCTCAACGTTCCCCTGTCTTGGTTTGAAAGACAGGTGTCTGCTAAGGAAGGCAGGAGCCTCCCTTGGAATGGAAAATGCAACTCCCTTCCTCCAAATTATAATAATTTTGAAATTAAGGGGCTTTCAGGCAAAGATATGGGGAATAGGAATAACAGTTCTTTTACTAATATATATATATATATGTATAAAACAAAGCAATAATACAGAAAACACTGGTTTAAGCTGACAGAGTCAGGGTACGACCTGGCACCCTGCCGGGCAGGGTGGTGGTAGCAGTCCGATCACGTAGCTTGGTAGCTTGGAAGTGGTTC
>VYXC01006384.1:2088847-2208382 GCA_013397175.1 Platysteira castanea
GTTATTAATAAAATGGAAGTGGAGGATTTTGGGTCAAGTAGGCTTGAACTTTTGATTTCTATTTAGTTCCAAAAAAGCATGAAGCTAATTTCGTTTTCCTTTATTAGGTTGGGGGAGTTGTCATTTTCACCCTCTTCTCTAGTCAGCTGAACTTGAAGAGAAGAGCAAAATGGTACAGGATGGTGGTTTCCTTCTGACGAGGCAGAGTTAAATCACGGGAGATATGATCTACATAGCACAGCCTGTAGCAAAGAACAGAGGCGTTTAACCTTCCTCAGACTTTTATAAGACAAAAGAAAAATGCATCTTAATGCGAAAACAGCTTGAAATTGAGCAGTTTGGGTCATTTCAAGAAATAAGACTGAAGCATTGGATGATACAAATGTTAAGATTCTTTCTCTCTTTCAGACCCAGAAGGAAAATGTTATAAAATTTCTGTGAATAATTTTGAAATTTGCTTGTGCCATGAGGGTTAGCTGTGAAATTGGTGTCATTTTGAATTCATATGAGAGCTGACTTTTAGGGGAATGCTGTACTAGGATGAAGTTTGGCCATCCAAACCAAAGTGTGCCAAATGACATGCTTGCAAAAGGAGGTGGTGGTGGCTGTCAGCATTAAGGGAGGCACAGCTTGGGACATGGATGGTGAGCCCTTTGCAACCTGGCTTACAACCCCTGCAGAAGAGCAAACAGAGGTTCATTTGGACCTGTGCCAAGAAGAAGAGTGTACTGTTTTGTATCCCAAGAACCTTGCAGAAATGGATGTTTTACATCCAGATGCCAATTTCTGTTCTGCTTTGGATACAAGCTGCAGAATTCTGACAGCTGGGGGGAGGGAGGCATGTGTGTGGAGTAGGGAGCTGGAAGCTAGATTTGGAAGCCCCTAACCTGCTTTTTTGCTCATGGGATTGTGAAAGTGCTCAGAGATTGCAATTCTTCTCCAGCTCTGAAGAATCCCGTTGATATATGCTCCACATTATGATCATATATAAAGACTGATAAGGCATCTTTGAAAGAAAATCAGAGGGGAACATGTTGCTGCGCGTGCTAAAGTAGCAGAAGTGTGAATGTCACGTTCAAACCTTACATTTTGATATACGGCCATAACAAAGGGGGTGAGGGGTCTGTCTGTATAAAGAACACCACAAAATCTACTGCCTAATGATTTTTCTGAAAAGAGAATATAAATCAAAACTGAGAAACTCAGAAGGCTTTTACACCTACTTAGTGGAATCTGTGTGCATTGAATGTCTGCTGCTGTAAAACCCTACGGTACTCTGTCTTTGAAAGTTGGCTGGGAACTAATAGCACCTTATCAGGGTTTTGCATGCGATAGCCCTAAGGTTTACCTTTGTAGTGCCTTTTGAAAAAAGGTCCTGCCGTACAGCGCTCTAGTCTGTGCTCCAGCTAAAGGTGAAAAGGGGATGCGGGGAATGGGAAGTAATAAGATTATACCTAATTGCTTTAGCATCCACTTAACTATTTTACATACGTGTCTTAGAACAAATGTTTGTGCAGTGTCTAGACTGCTGTTTACAAATGTGTTAGCTAACTCTGGGTAATTGGGGAGCAATTACCGTGAGTTAAAACAGTAGTCTAAAGCCAGAGTGCACCTTCCCTCTTCCCATCCACACCAACCCTGCCAGAGCTCACAAAATGCTTGGACAACACACTCAGGCACATGGTGTGATTTTTTGGGGGATTGCCAGGTGCAGGGCCAGAAGTTGGACTCAATGATACTTTGAGTGTCCTTACAACTCCGGATATTCTATGATTCTACAATCTCTACCTTTATCCTGTGAAGGAGGAGAGGCTTGAATTGCAGCATAAAGAGGCATGCTGCTCCCTGTAAGGGAAGGGGGAAAGCATATAAGGAGGGACCCAGAGCTCCCGCTGCACTGTGCCAGGTGTGCCAAAATCACACTTCTGTGTGAGTGCTGCCAGCGATTTTCATTGCTCGGCCATGGCATCAGCTTCACCTGAGCTGGTCCTCCCCACCTTGGCCCTTCTGCAGGCTCCAGCCTTCCTCTTGCTTTTCCCTTGTCTGCACTGCACCTGCCAGCGCCTGGTACAGCCCTTCTGTTGCCACCCCTCATGCCCCATCCTAAGGAAGGAAACTGCTCTCAGTTACGCTCAGGTGATGGCTTCCCTCACCTAAATAATGCTGCCTCTCCAATGGCAGCTGTTCCTTTGCTCTGTGTTGGCTGGAGAGCCCTGCAGGGGCTGGGGCTGGGTGGGATCACTGGAGGCAGAACCCTGGGAGGATCCTGGTGGTCATCAGAGAGCCAGGGCGTGGCACCCCCCTCTCCCCTGGCCATTTTTGGGAGCTGTTTGACTCTACTGTGACATCAGCACCGTCGCTGGCTGGGAGCAGAATGCCAGGGCAGGTGTGCCAAGCCCCCGTGGGCCATGCCAGTGCTGCACAGCCTGTTCTGTTGGTGCCCCGAATGGGACGGTTGTGGGAGGCAGAGCTGGGTGAGCCCCTCAGCAAATCTGCTTTCCCTGGCAGCATCCTGTGTGCCTGGAGATGCCCCCCAGCCTGCCCTCCCAGGGACCTGCAGAGGCAATCTGCACTTTGGTGTCTGCTGGATGAACAAGGTACAGGCCAGGATTTCGGGTGGGCTCTTGTGCTGTGTGGAAGCATCAGGCTGGAGGGGTATGAGGAATACCAACTCCCAGCCTTCTAGTCAGACCCACTGTGAATGTTGTCTTTAGAGCAGGTTTCCCAGTGGGAAAATAAAGGGAAATTGCCCAGGCTGAGTAGCAGCTGCTGCTGTTTCAGAACTGCTGTGCCTGGTTTCCCCGGCACCCTTCAGCTCCTGTGGAACCACTTTTTTGGTGGTTGGATGCTTTGGGGATCGTGCCTCAAAAGCAGTCTTTGGGCCAGGATCTGGGCTCAGCCAGAGTGCCAGCACCCTTGGCAGGCCTGCTCAGCTGTGCTGTAGGATGTGCCCTTGAGGAGCTTTTGGGAGATGGACTTTAGAGGTGTGTGTTAGAGGTGTGTGTTACAGGTGCGTGCCAGGGAAGGACTTGTGGGCTCTTGGCTTTCTCTTTTCCCCTCAGTTCTTGTCGCAAATCACAGCGGTAAGACTTGTTTTTCCACTACAGGGTAGGAGTCAAATAAACTGGGCCTTCCTGGGACTGTGGGCTGGAAAAACTTGGTCAAGGACAGAGCAAGAGGAGACAAATTTTACGTGGAAAGGATTTATGAGCACAGACACAAGCACTGCTTGTTGTCTTTCCTATTGCGCACACACGTCTGGAAGTTAAACCCATGAGCTAATTGCAAAGCCACATGCACACATTATATGTATATAAATAATAATAAACCTCCCATTCATTATGTACCCTGGAGTGTCTAACCTGCATTACATCCAGTAATTCATTTGCTTGGGAATCAATCCAATATTAGAATAGCAAAAATGAAAGGTTGGAAGAGCTCTCGGGAGTCCATTTTCTTCCTTGCAGACAGGATCAAAAATACCAATTGCAAACTCATGATCTGCCACAAATAGTCGTACATGTGCAGAACAGGGGCAGATATCCCTGCCAAATTAATGCACACTCTTTTTTAATGTGTATTTTTCCTGAAAAGTTTCCTAGGAAGATTTAGTTCTGAGATAAATTTGTTTCTTATGTGCCAGCACGTACTGCAAGCTAATAATCATGGATATTGTCTCATGTGGAAAGGGAGGCTGGCAGTCCCCTACTGGGGCATGCAATATTCACTTCTGGGCCCTGGATTATCATATTCTGATTAAAGCTTCTGTATGCATTAAAATGTTAAAACATTTTGGAAATGTTTTAATGTTCCAACATATTTTAGCATTCCAAAACTTGGAACAGTTTGGAAATGTTTAACATGCACTCATTTTGAGTCTTTCTATCCTCCATATGTCTTTTGAAGAATTTTTGCAGTCCCTACAAGTTTTTGGAATCATTAACAAATGGTTTTATCAAGGTCTCTTTAAATTTAGGGGAAACCCTCTCACTGATGCAACAGTTTTTGCCAAAGATCCTGGGATTTTTTGGTGGAAGACAACATGAAGTATGAGATGTCGATAATGACTGGGAATAATTAGGAAGCCATGAAAAGCAGGACTTTTTTTCTCCACTTGGGAGTTGTTCAAGGGAAATCTGCATATTGTCAGGAGAGCTCTAGTAGTGCTGGCTGCAGGTACAGTCATTCTGAAGGCAGTATCAGCTGTCAGACCGACTGCTGCAATCTACTAGAATGCATGGCTGGGGTTGTGCTCCTGTCATGGGTTACAGGCATCCAGTGTGTTCACCTGTACTGCTGGTTTATTTTAAGTTCCCTGCTTTAAGGTGCTCATGGTTTTAAGCACTTGTCAGCTCTAACAGAGGCAGCTTTAAAAGCTAAACTGGTTTCCTAGGAAAGTTAAGTGTTTTGTTCTAGTCAAGTAAAAGTTTTGTGTTCCCTGTTATAAAATTGGAAACACAGTTATTAAAACAATGCAGCCATACTTCGCATCTGTCAGTAGTTTTAGCTGTCACTCGTGGAAATTTTTTTGGCACTTTGCACTCAAACCAGACATCATCTTGCAGAAATAATCTTCCAGGGCAGAAGTGCTACTGTTTCTTTGAATTCTTCTTTTCTATAGAATCATACAAACAGAGTTTGGAACCTGCTTTGTTTTATAACTGACTTTCCTGAGCTCACACCTATCTTTTTCTTCTGCTGGCATTTTTAAATGAGCTGGCCATTTTAGTTTTAGAAGCTTGTGAAATGATTTTTGGTTATTAACATTCATGTTGTCTTCTGAAATGCATCAGCCCTGTGTTTGTGATTTCTTTCACTGGGCATATCCTCATGAAGAAGGAAGTTAATTGCACAGGCACTTTCCCAGGTATCTCTTACCTTAATATGACTGGTGTGTATGTTCCCTATGTGTACTGTGGTTTCTGTAACCCATATCAGAAGAATTACTTAGGAAACAGTATTTGTCACAATCTTAGAAGTGAAATTGAGTTGTGTGGCTTGTGTATAGCATGTAGATGATTAATCTGGCAGCTGGAGCACTTCAGATTTCCTTATGTTACCAATTTTAGCAGGACGTTTGGGAAGGACAGAAGGATTGGCCGTAGGTCCATATGCAGAAGAAAATGATGGTCTGCTTGTAAGCGAAAAGTGTCTTTGAAATCTGTTTGAAACAAGAAATTTGTAGTTAAGGTATTTTCTTCCAAAATCTCTAAAAAACTTCTCACTATGCTCCTTGAGTCTATCTAGAAAATATTTTAATTGCTTTTTAGTTTCTAAAACGTAGAAATATTTATCTCCGTATCATGAGGCTTGAATAGGTGAAGTTAGCTGTCCAAGGGACTGAGGATCTGCCGTAAGTCCCAGAGAGGGCAAGAGGAATTTTGAGGGATCCACACAAGAGTGTTTAGCAGGTGCTGAGCATGTGTACTGCTGTCTTGCAAGACTTCTAGTGACTGTCTGTACAGGTTCTGTTTTTCAACCATGTTTCCTCCCAGCACGAGGAGCTCTGTTTTGAAAACCTGGATGCGAGGTTTGTTGCCCAAATGAGATATCTGCACATTTGAAAAAAATCTCTCCAGTTGTGAATGTTGCACTTGCCGAGAAAGCCAGCCAAATGCCTGCACCTGCTCCAGATACCAAGCTTGGAGTAACCCTGTTTCAACATAAGCCTTTTATCTCGCATAGAGCAGGGGGGTTTCCTTTCCCATGCACCAGGCATCACGTGAGGTGGGGTGCTGGGCTGGAAAATCCATCCTTTCCTTTCTGGACCCATTCCAGCACGCCAGCTTACAAATACTGTGATGTGGGGCGGTGTTGCCTTTTGCAACACAGGCATAAAACAGCTAGTTTGTGCCCTAGTCTGGTATCAGCTGTGGGTTGTGTATCTCTTCCTCTGATAGTGTTTCCTGCCACACCTTGCTGTCTATCTCTACTGCCACAGTTTTGCAAATGGCAGACAGTGAGTGCAATGTGAAGCCAGCGAATAGGGGGAGACTTGTCACAGACCTCCGGAAGTGAGGTGTAATCATCCCCAGTGCCTTTGCTCACTGATGCCCAGTGTGATCTGAAAGAAAAGCTGGTTCCCTGACCAAATGCAGCCAAGGGAGTGAGGTGCCTTCTTGTTTCTGGAATGGGGCTGTGAGCTCTGTGCATCTTCACACTGGGGTCTCCTGGGAAGATATGTACACTATCATTACTGAATCATTCAGTGTGCTGTTGAGCACATGGGACTGTCAAACTTCTGAGTTAAATCTACTCATAACCATTGCAAAGCCATTTTGATGCCTATGACAGTTAAAACCTCTTACGGTGAAATCATTTATTGCAGCCTAACATTTCGCTAGAGAGAGTGGGTGCTTCTAGTAATCCTTGAGAAAGATCAAATCGAATTGTAGAAGGTGTTTCCCATTGTGGCAGTGGCTAAGTGCTTAACCATGTGAGGGTCCAGGGGAACACTGAGCCGCCATTTCGATAAGCACACCATCTGGAAACTCCACAAGAGGAAACCAGCAGAGGTTCAGAAAGGCTCAGAAAGGGAAGTGGCCTCACAAATCAGTAGCTCTATTCACTAGGAGGCATGCATGTGTGCATCTGTACAGGCAGGCACGATTGCAGGCATCTAATCTTGAAGTTGTTTTGCATGTTTCATACATGCAAAGGCATTTGAGATAAGGCATCATGCATTTTGTTGGTGAGAATTATATGGGGTATCACTCTCTGAGCTAAGTAGTTCTTCACCCCAGCCCTTCATTTTCTTGCTTTCTTTTTGTTATTTCTTCCTTAATGAGATGCATTTGGACTGATCCAAGCCATTTTTCTCTCCCGTTGGCATTTATACCTTTTATGTGGTGGTGCAAAGTCATTCATATTCCCACCACAGAGCTGTTAGAAAAGAAAAGGCATGACTATCCTTTCAGCTAGTAACATTTTGAGATCTAAATATCTTCATTAGAAAGGTCATGAAAAATGCTCTGGTGTTCTGCTGTTATGCTATGATTTACCTTTCAGGTCCAGACTGTCTAGATCCCATACAGCCAAGCCTGGTACATGCACAGGGAAAATATCTAAGTATTGGTGCTAGGACTGGCCCCTATAATTGGTCCCCAGTGAGTAGTGCCTGTTATAACCACTTACAGGCAAAGAGGAGGATAGGAATGCACGGACAGAGTGCTTTTGCTTGGAAAGTGTTGGACAGTGTGGTTTCCCCATGGACAAAATTCCATTTTCTGAGCAGGTCTAATCACAGACCTGCCTGATAACCCAGGTCACTGCTACAGGAGCTTGTGTTTGTCCTGCTGCTCCTTATTATTCCTGGGAATATAGAGGTACAAAGGCCACTACCTCGATATAGGATTTGCGTCGCAAAACAGCTTTTGGTTGAGAGGGAAAGTTGTCAGATTCTTGGAGAAAAAACCCTTAGCTCAGGAGTTTCCAAACTTTTCTTCTTCATGCTCCATTTTCCGGGGCAGTGATCTTTCCTGCAAGATTTCAGACCTTTTTGTTGGAGTTGAGACCCCTATTTTGGGATCTGCTGCCTTAGCTTCTTACATTGGTGGGGTCATCCCCAGTGATGCCAAAAAGTAGATCCCTTATGGCTTGTGTCATAAGCTGGTCTACTGAATCGGGGGGAAAGAAAAGTTTTAAGCCATTCCCACTGCCCAGTTCTGGAGATGCACTGCAGGCTGGTCACTGTCACCACACGAAGCACTGGCAGCACTCTGTGGGGTGCCAGCAGACAGACCAGCAACCCAGCTTATTTCTCATAACTTGTATGTCTGTGAGGAAAGAACTGTACATGGATTAGTGTTTTGTGTGAGAAACTACAATGAGATGGGTAGAAGTAACGTGGTGAGAGGATCTCATTCATTCCACTGCTGAAAGACCAGATCAGCTTTACTTGGCTGTTTCCTGACACATTGATCTAGTTGACTCTAAAACACCTTCTATTGGTGGGGTGTCTGCAACACAAAACGATTCATTCCAGAACTTAGTGCTTTTACCACTAGAGCTCAGAGGTGACTTCTAACCTTAATCTCCTTTTCTGCAATTTAGCCCCAACTTTCCTTGCTGTATTTGTCATGAGTATGCAGAACAAACTGGTTTTTTGGGTTTTTTCAGAAGCCTTTCAAGTTTTTGAAAACTGTTGTGATGTCTCATCTATTTCTTTGTTGCCTTTAAAGTAAACAGCTCCAATGCACTCAAGCTCCTGTAGAAATGATGTTTTCTCAACTTCTGGTTATTATCATTGCCTTCCTCAGATCTCTCTTCAGCAGAGCCACACTTCCCTTGGGGTTCATTCTTCTGAGGTGGACAGAGAGCTCTGGCTCACTCCTGCTATCATTAGGTAAAGATAATTAGTTTCTGGGTTTTGCAGATTTCATCCTGGTACACATATATTGTATTTTCTTTTTCACTTCTAGCAAGGCAGTTGTGATTCATGCTGAGCTTATGGTCTACAGTTGGCTTTTCTCCTGTAAGCCCCTTTTCTGCTAGGATGCTAATGGCCTGATTGCTCATCCTCTATCAGTGGAGACTTATTCCTGCCAAGGCGTAATACCTTGCACACACCCATATAGTATTTCTTCAACATTTTATCAGTTCATGTTGTAAATGAGGTAATTTTTAATTCCATACCTATCTTCCACGTGTGCTCCTGGCTCAACTTGCTGCCATCTGCAAATTTAATAAACAGATTTTATCCTGGTCATTAATGAAAATATTGAATATCACCAGACTGCGAACAGATCCATGCAGAAACCCCACTGGTGTATCCTTGCATGTTGACAGTGAACCATGGGTAACCACTTTCTGAGTACTGTTTTCCAACAAGTTGTACAGCCATTTCATGGTGCAGCAATCTAGACCATATTTTCTGAGCTTTCCTGTAGGAATATTGGGAGAAAAGGTGTCAGAAAGCCTACTAAGGTCAAGATATATGACTATACTCTTTCTCTGCTGTCCACGAGACCCATTACCCTTCCACTGAAGAAAATGAGATTGGCTTGACATGATTTTCCTTGACAAGTGCATGTTGCCTGTTACTCATCTCCTTGTTATCTTGCAGGTGCTTGAAAGTAGTCTGGTTATTTGTTCCTGTCTGTTCTGGGAACCAAACCTAAGTTCTCTGCTTTATAATCCCCTGCTCCTCCCATTTATCAAGATACATACCACATTTGGCCAGGTTTCTTCTTTTGTGGAGCCAGGCTTAGCCCCTTGGTTTTCCAGCTGTTTGCAGGTGAATGTTTAAGCAAAAATGTCAAATCCAAGCATGCTTGATTGAACATGTTGCACCCAAGTAAGGTGATTGACTGTACCGTCAGCCCCCACCAGCACTGTGGGTTTGCATCACTTCTGGAGAAGTGTCACAAACCTAAAATGAGCAGTCTCAAGAGTTCACGTGCAGTGTAAATAAGATAAATTATGTGTTGTTTGGTGTATCACAGCTGTGAATGTACATAGAAAAGCCCTGTGCTGGCCAAATCAGAAGTGCTGTAAACCAGTTAATCTGTGTTTACCCTTCAGCTCTGCCTAGCAGAGGCCCACAAAAGGATGAGGAAGAGAATCTGAATAGTATTTTACTGCCACTGTTTGAAGAGAAAAGACAACAGACAGGTGTGTGTATGTGTGTGTGTAAAACTAACTGTGTCTATAACTGGAACAAGCCTTTTTGTGTAGCTACTTTTAGGCAAATAGGCTTTGACTGAGCCTTGAGGCTTGTTTTGGAAGATTTTTTAAAAATCCAGGGAAATACTTTTTGTGTGTTCTTGGGCAGTCTCAATTTTGCTTAAAAATGGCAGAGACAAGACAATTCAGAGTAGACTGTAGAAGTGGAAAAGCAAAAGACTGATGGAAGATCTTGGAAGCAGGGAAAGACATGAGAGAGTGGTATCAAGGATTGAAATGCATGGTGTGAGTACAGGCAGAGATACAGGTGAATGGAGTCAGGAGGAGAAAGAAAAAAGGCCGAGGAAAGAAACTGAAGAAGCAGAAAAAGAACAAAGGTAATTGTTCATTGGTGGATTTCAAGGTTTCCAAGGACTTAGTCTAAATAGAAGAAAGCACAGCATCTAACATGGAAGGGAGGAGTAGAAAAGATGGGGACAGAGCAGAGCATCAAAACTACTATATTAGGGAAAGCAAGCAGAAGCTTGAAGACTCAGAGCTGTGCAATGCTGGGACCACCGCACCAAGCTGGAAGGCAGCACTTGGCACTGAAGCAGGGTAGGGGGGAGGCCCTGGCTGGCACCAAAATGCAGCTGAGTTTATGATGGGATGCAGTCAATAGGAACAAAGCTGGCTGACAGATAAAGAGCCTGAGAATGGTTATCGTTGCAGCATGAAACCGCATTGCATTGATTCATGGCACTTGGGGATTAATCTGCCTTCAGGTACACCTGACTTTTAAAAGTGTTCTAGTTATGCTTTTTACAGCCTGAAATAGAGTCAAGTGAACTGGGTTCTTCTCCAAATTGAGAGCTGTCCAGCTCTGGAGTTTGGTTCAGCCAACTAGAGAAAAACAGCCAGCCAGCTGCAAACTTATAATTTTCATCCAAGTGCTCCCCTCAGTACCTGTGAAATTGCTGATTTGTGTCTTTTAGCAGGAGCTTATCACTTGCCCTTCTGAGCTCTCAGTTCTGGTGAAATGGCAGCACCATGATCCAAAATGTGGGGAGAAATCTGAGTGAAACTGTAACAAAGAGGCTGTGATAATTTGCAAAGAAGGCGTAATGTGTATTCCTTCTGACTAGACCATCCAGCCACTGTACAACTGGGAAGGGCAGTTTGGAGAAGGAAGAGAAGCAGTCACGGACAGAGACAGGTGGGATCTTAGGAGGAGAAGGGAAGTCTGATGAGGTGAAATAAGATGAAGGTGTGCACTTAAAAAATAGTAGAGCAAGATGTTATTTTTGAGGTCTTTGTCCCAAGGGCTTTTGATGGTATCTCTGTATGAGTAAGTGGTGTAGAGAGCTAGGAGTGATAGAGGTCAAAACTTTTCTTGGGGGAGAAAAAAGAGTGTTTTCACTCAAGAAAGTATATGGGCAGAAACAGATTATACCTTAAGGGTCATTGGTCATCAGCAGAGGCAGATGCAGCACTATGACACCCACAGTCCTCACAGTTCTGCTGCTGGAGACAGCCTGGTGCAAGCAGCCAGCTTGAAAGGAAGCGATAAAATAGAGGAAGTGTGCTAGCTGGGCCTTTTTCTCTGCTCTTGCACTTCATCCTCACCTGTGACGGACCTTGCCAGGCTCGTCATGGTGCTATCATCAACAAAAAATTCAGTGGGCTGCTCACAGCTTAAACAACCATTTCCCTTCAGACTCGCTGTCTTTATTCAAATGCCATGAAGATGGGAAGCTGCCTTTCCAGCCCTGCAGGGCTAGTGCCATTATCCTGATTCCCAGAAAACACTACTTGTGGTCCTCTGCAAAAGTATGAGGCTGGTCCTTCAGGGAGTTGCCTGGCAGGCAGTGGTGAAGTCTGATAGGAGTCTAGGAGCCTGTCCTAAGCCTGAACCAAGGGATTATCCTGCAGCTGCTCTTGTCTTGCCCAGAGAAAGGTTAAGTTGCCTGGTGCGGGCTGTCATGGGCTGACGGTTTGACATTGCCTGCTTACAGATCCCAGGACTTGGCCAGGCCCCACCACTTTAACTTTCACTCTTAGTAAATCACGAAATGAAATGGAGTTTTCTTCTGAGTGACAGCTAAATCTTGGCCACTCTGGCTGCTGTACCGGTATAGCTTAATTCTGTAATCCCTTTGCCCACCGTTCCTTGGTGCAGTGAGCGCATGCTGGGAAGCACTGGAATGACAAGTGATTTCTCTGTGCCTGGCACCTTGGTTGGGAGACTTGATTAAGAGAAAACATCTTTGCATTCATTTTTTCAGGTGAAGAGAATGAAATGCACTTAAATTCATCTGGGGCTGGGAAACATTACAGAGATTCCCTGCTCTGCTACCTCCCCAGCCTCTCAGGCCAGTGGGCTTTCTGTGTTGCATGTGCAGCTAGTTTTATGGGGAGGTGAAGATTTGCCTTGGTATTTCCAATTTTACTCTGACAGATGCTGAGAGGTTTTCTTCCAGGTCTAAAGAGAGTCTCTGCACTCTTCCTTATAAAGCAACCTCCTGCCAGTATTAGAGACGTGGGTAATCCCTTCTACTCTCAAGGGTGAGGAGGTGGCTCCTTCCACTCACTGCTGCCAGCCTGGGGAGCCGGAGCAGCTGGGAGCTTCCCTTGTCAAGAAGGCCGTAGATGATTCCCTCCAGCATCTTTCACCCTGATTTGAGTGACAGTACTGCAGCTCTGGGAACTGTTATTAGTATTCAGTGGTACACTTTTAAGCAAAACCTGAGGAAGGAATTAATCTGTCAATAGGAATGAATATACTGGACAGTGATTTATGCAGATCCTGTACTCAGAGTGACTGTGTTCCTTTCAACTGCATCTCTCAGTCTTGTTCCCAGAGCCAATACACAAACTTGCATTTAAAGTTACATTACAGCTGGCTGATCATTTGTTCAACACCTGGGTCCATGCAAGCACCACCATACTCAGGAGGCAAAGCTGAGGAGAAGTGCACGTGTCTGTCACTTTTTACAAAGCTCGAACAGTAAGAGACATAGCCAAGGCACAGGGCTCTCTGTTCAGTTATCCAGGGCGCATGTACTGGGCTCTGGCATCCCGCACGTGTGGGAACTTTGGCACGTGCTTGTAACTTCCCAAGCACTTTGCCTTGCTGCTGGATCTGTACATGGAAAGGTGTGTACAGCTGTGTAAATGTAGATGTGCGTCTGTGGGAGGAGGAGACTGTGCGCTCCGTACACCGCAGGCACAGCTACAGAATCCTGGCATCCACTGCACGCATGGTTAGAAATACAGCAGAGAACTATTCATGTGGGTGCACAGGGTCCTGAGGGTGCATCTTATGGTGACCAACTGGTCTGGTTGGAAAAGCATGTTTGTGGGCCAGGAGATTTATGCTGCGTTTCTCACTGTCCCCCTTATTTGTTGTGACACTTTGAGAAGCCACTTCACAGAACTGTCTCTTTATCCTCGTTTCTATACAGAAGGCAATTGCAGCACTACCAATTCTGGAATTTTTTGTCATGTGTCTCAATGATAATTTGTGCTTTACCAGATGCCTCTGCTTCTGAAAGTAAATTGTTCTCAACCTTTTGTGGTTTGGTGACAGAGCAAGGCTTGAAAATATGGCTTGCAACCACCCTTGAGGCTCGTTAATGACAAAAAGAAGGGGGGAAATGAAGTTTTCTTATTGTTTGGAAATCTTTTCTGTTTTCTAGAACCCTGATTAACGATGTTGGTGTGATTCAGGGTTGTGAGTGTTTGTTGGCGTACTGACAGGACTCTCCAGCCTTGTGTAGGCAGGACTCTGTGTGTGTGTTGCTGCAGTGAAAGGCGTTGCAGCCTTGCAGGCCCTTGCACTGTACCAGGAGGGCGATGCAGGGGTGCACATCCAGTAGGGCTCCCATGCTAGCAGTGAAGACACTCAGATCAAAACCTACAGATGTATATGTATTTACATAGGGAAAAGCACTTCAAAATTGAGAGGTTCAGGTACAAAATATGTCAAATAAGTCACCTGTGAATTTCAGAGGAATCACAGAGAAGAGTGAGACAAGTACATTGAGATATAGTTGTGCTGTTGCATATGCTTTCAGGTGTGGGCAGGGTTGGGAATAGAGGTGTAGCCCTCTAATTAAAAGAGCAACATCTCTCCATCTCAGCATGTGTGAGTGTGAATTACTCCCCTCAAGTCAGAGCATCCCCTGTGATGTGCAGAAGCAGCATGGTTGCAGTGGTAGCAGTGCTGCCAAGATTCTTGATTGAGTTCCACAGTAGCTGGGGAGGCTGGCAGAAAAGAAACAAAACAAAATTAAAAACAAACAAGACTGAGCTTCTGAAGTCAGGATTCATTTCAGTTTTCATTATAAACCAAGAATGCAATGGAAAGAGGGCCACTCTATAATTGACATGATTTAAAAACTTGGGATAGGAATTGCTTGCATCCTTGGTGTTGACAGTGCTGACTGTCCATGGCTACTGGACCACAAACTATTGCCACATGTGTGTGGCCATCCTTCCATCTCCTTTCTTCCCACCTTTCTTTCACTTTCTAGTACACAATACAAGCCTATGCATTTGTTCCCTAGCATCTTTTCCCAACCATTTTGCAGATGGGAGGAGGGAGACCGGCTATTACCCAGAGTTTCTCATCTCCCAGACTGCCTGTATGATGCAGCAAGCTTCTTTTAAAATTATTGAGATTATTACTGTTGTATATTTTATACATACACACACATATATGTTTTTACATATATATTCTTCAGTCTCCCTCTGCAGCTGAGAGATGCAACCGGGATTTATCTCTGTAATGAGAAAAGGGAGATAGGGAGAAGTAAGGGCATTTTTCTCTGACTTGGATTGTAAGTCATTTTGATATTCATTGTAAAAGATGCTTTTCAAATATTTAAATGTATGTGCACTCACATATCAGTTCTTCAGGATGGATTGTATGCGACATAATCACTGTTTTATATCTCTTGCGTTCTGTGATGTTCCATATGCGCTCATTTCGTTAACTTCGTCTGGAAGAAATGGGAAGATAAGGAGATGGATCTGGGATTAACTTCTGTAGCCTATGCTCTGTCCTCATCTCTTTTCAGAATGGACTAAGGCTGGTGAAGAAATATGCTCACCCTTGACTGGAGCTCTCACCTTTTCCAACACTATTGTTTCTAGGGGGTGGAGTGGGCTTAAGGTAGCTGAGACTTCCCGAAAAAGTGCTCTTACATCTCATGGGAGAGGCTGAACTGGGATTTCGCTTGATAATTAGCTCAATGTGCTTGGTTATTAGATCAAACAAAGGGCATTTTGTCTGAGGCAGGAAAGTGTACAAATGTAGAGGTATCAGTGACACCTGTCCAAGTTTACCCTAGTGAGGAAATCTCTGCTTACAACTTGGGGGGTGGCAGGGAGAGAGAGCTGGGTACATTTGCTCCATCTTTGCATGGCTGTGATTGTGGCTGGCCATGCTGCACACAAACTCTTCCTCCCCCTTCGTCCTTGGAAGGTCTGCTCCCTGTCAGGTGTGCCATCCTGCCATCTGCTCCCAGCCCCGAGCAGCTGGTCCGATAGCCACAAACGCTGGCAGGAGCGGCCTTCCAGCTGCGTGAATGACAGCACGCGCCGCTGCTTCCTTGGCACGGGGAGCAGTGCTTGTAGCTGGGAATTAGAGGCTTGTAAACCTGCCGGCTCGAAGGTAGGGGGAACGGCTCTCAGTGGCACTCCCGAGGCGTGGGAATCCGCCTGAGCTCCCGCCAATGCCCTCACACCTGCAGGAGTCCCGGCCGGCCCCGGGCAGGATGCCGGTGCCCACGGTGAGTTGTCACAGCTGAGGTCCAGAGGCAGTGCGGGTGATCCCTCCTCATCATTATCCCTCATTTGAGTGGCGGGAGAAGCCATCCCAGCTGCAACTGGAAGGGCAGCCCTGCTCCTCCCCAGGCCATTTTATCCAGCAGCCATTGAGGCTCTGCCTGAGACATGGTCACAAGTGTTATGGTTTAACCTCGGCCAGCAGCTGAGTCACACTGCTGCTCACTTGCTCTCCTCCAGCAGGATGGAGGAGACAAAAGTATTGGAAGGGTAAGAGTGAGAAAACTTGTGGGTTGAGCTAAAACAAGTTCAGTACAAGATAAACAAAACCCAAGATCGTCGACTGCTGCAAATGAAAACAGTTTCTCACCACCAACCAACCGATGGCCAGCCAGTCCCTGAGCAGCAGCCCCCAACCAGTTTCCCCTCTAATTTATATGTTGGGCATGATGTCCCATGGTGCGGGATATCCCTTTGGTCAGCTGGGATTAGCTGTCTTAGCTGTGCCCCCTCCCAACTTCTTGTGCACCCCCGGCTTTCTCACTGGTGGGGCATTGTGAGAAGCAGAAAAGGCCTTGGCCCCGTGTAAGCTCTGCTTGACAGTAACTAAAACATCACTGTTATCAACACTATTTCCAGTACAAATCCAAAACGCAGCCCAACACAAGCTACTACGAGGAAAATTAATGCTACCCCAGCTAAAACCAGCACAACACGGAAGAGGGAAGTTAGGGGCCAAGTCAGAGGTAATTGCTTCCAAATACTGACTCTCCCTGGCTTGTGAGAGAGAAAGGAAAGAAGAGCAAGGGGAGAAGGGAGGGAAGCAGGGTAGGCTGGAAGGAAGTAAGGTTTGGTGGAGGGCTCCCACCAGCCTTGTGCATCTGCTTTCAAGGCAACACGTGCGTGCTGCCCTGTTACCTGCAGGGCTCAGTAAGGCAGTTCGCGATCTGTCACTGGCTCACTGCTGGAGTCTCCAAACTTGAGTGGCTCAAGAAAACAAGACTGCAGCCCAGCAGGGAATAAAGGGAAAGAGAAGATGCAGACCTTTTGCTCCAATGAGAATGAGAAGTTTCCTGTCACAAAAAGGAAGCAGTTTTCTCCAGGAACCGTACACATGGTGCATCAGGAAACATCATCAAAATATTATGAATTTTTTTTAAAAGGAGCTTGCAAGAAGGCCACTGTGTGAGTGTGGTTCGTTGTCAGGACTCTGGTAATGGCTTGGATATCTGTCTGCTCTTTAAACTTCTTTATAGGACAATTATTTAAAGCCATGGGTTTTTCTCATGTCCTATAGTGATATACTGAATCCAAAACAAGACTGTTGAATCTTTTCCAGAGTTTAAGTTCTGACTGGCATGATGAAAATAGCCTGCAAGTTTCGAATTTTGGTGTGTGTTGTGACCTCTCCACATCTGGGAATCACAAATGTGAAAGTTAGATCCACGTATCAAATGATGTGCCATAGAATTTCAGAAGTATTTTCATGTAGAGTTCAGATTCATCTCCATGGTTTCTGGGAGCTCCTCTCTTACCTGGAGAGGTGCAGTGTGACCTGTGAGCTGTGTGTACTAATCCTTATTTAAATTGTGGGCATTCTGCAAACAGGCAGGCTTGGGTGATTGACTGATTTTATGCCATGTCCCAATGTCCTGGGGTTGGAAAGCTGTTGTTGTTTTTCTGGGTTCCTCTCTCTTAGGGAGAATCACTGGTGAGTATAAAAGGGGTGTAAAGCTCCTACTCTTTATAAGGAGTTATTGTACCAAGGAGATCTGTCACTGCCCAGACAAGACAGGAGGCCTGAACTTTGAATTCCTGTTGCAGAAGAGGAACTGTATCTTGAGAGCTGCATGTCCTAGGTGAGGAGTCCAGCTACTCACTTAACTTTTAGCTCCTCTACGTCCAAAAATTTCATTGTGGAAATGCTCCTGTTGAAAATCCTGTGAAAGCTGATAACAGTATAAGAATTTTAAATTTTTTATATGAGCTGGCATGTTCCCACTCAGTGTTTCATCCAGACATTCCCAGGTACTTTTGAGACTTAAATCTGTGCTCTTCCTGCTTTTAAAGTCTGTTCAAAAGCCCCTTTGAAGGTCAAAGCTGGAACCCTGGCCTTCATTAATCCCTCCCAGCTGGTCCTCCTTGCTTTGAGAGCACCTTGCAAATGTAGCTGGAAAGGTGTGGAATAAGTTCTTTGCCCTCTTCTCTGCCCTCTGAAGAGGGGACTTCACTTTCCAGAGTTGGGAGCTGCTCATCAGTGCAGAAGATCTGAAAGGATTGACAAATAGATTAATACCTGGCAGCTATGGCTGAAACTAGCTACCTCTGAACGAGCAATCATTTATCACTAAATTACTTTCTCTAAGCCAGGTAATTTCTGATCAACATGCACAAAAACAAAGTCACGGCAGTGATGCGATGTTAACCAGAGGCCATTCCTACTCCCTGGGCTGGTGCAGCAATGAATGCAGAAAGACTTGTCACTTGAATGGTTTATGAAGCTTAATGAAAAGTGACATTGCAGGATGGGGAGGGAGGGGACCACAGGGCTAGGTCTGGCTTGTCCAGTAACGAGTGCCACATGCAGAGAGGATGTATGACTGGAATAATTCTCACTCAGGAATGAGCAGTACTGGCAGAGCTGGTGCTGGGACAGGGTGAGAGAGTGGTGCCTACAGAGACGGGACTAAAGTGCATGAACTGTATGGGAGCCACGCTTTTTTGGAAACAGAGGTAGCCCCATACCAAGAGTTTTTAGTGTAAATAGGGTGATGAGAGGTGAAGTGTGCCTGAAGCAGAATCACAAGCATGATACATTTGGAAGCATCAGCTTTTTTAAAGTTCAGCACAGGGATTCAAATGCAAAAGTTTTGGTGCAGGAAGACTTGATGTTGGTTCTGTGTCTGTAGCAAACCAGACTTGGAGCAGAGTCCAAGCCTTGTCAAAATTTGGGGCATTCAGTTCTGACTGGTAACTCCTGAAAAGAATGTCTTTTGCATTTAATGAATTTTAAATGTGCTGCCTGTCTTCAGGGGTCTTTAAAATTCAGAGGAGTTAGACGAGGCTCTTCACCTCATGGAACAGGGCTTGGTGGGAAGGCGGAGCAAGGGCATTTCTGCGTGTCAAGGGAAGTCATGGCCAAGTTCTTACAGGGTACCTTGGCTAAAGCCATGCCAAGTGCCTTTAGTGAGACAAGTTTGTAGCCTATCTCTCTGGCCACGCAAGGTTAACTTTATTGTGCCTCATAGGGATTCTGTAATTGATGTGCATGCATATTTTTAGTCTGTGCTTGAGTGTCAAAGCAAAGTTAAGACGCTCCTCATTAACCTCCTGAGCTTTACCTCTCTGCACCTCAGGGATTCCTAGCCAAGGCACCCTGGGCATCTTGGTGGATACCTTTTCCCTGGTGCTTCTGACCTCTTCTAGTATTCCCAGCTAATAACAGGGAAGAGAAGAGCTGCTAAGATCTGTAAAGTTTGTTTCTTGACAAATGTCCCATTTTCACAGGCAGTTGAACTGAACTACAGCTTGTGCTCCATTCAAACATGTCAATAAACATTATTGCAAAGATGTACAAGCAATAGTGGGAATGTATAAAACTCACCTTTATTTCTTCTTGCCGTGAATTTACACGATGCTCTAAACAGCTTTTACTCTTCCAGAGGGAAGTCTTGGGATTTTCCCTTTACTGTCATGCTGATTTCCCCAGTTTAAACCCAGGACCTTTTCTGCCTTCTCTGCCTCCCCACCACAAGTTCTGGGGATAGGAACACTGCAGCAGAGGTACGGATACGTGTCTGAGGTTGCAGTCAGACTCCGTTAAAAGCTGAAGAGGTGAAGTTGCCATTCTCTGGGATAAGCTGCTATGTATGTTATTGCCCGTCCTTTGCTTGATCACACAATGCCAGGGAGTAAATTACATTCGACAGTGCAGTGGAAGGGAACAGCTCAATTCCCATCTAGCTGTAGCTTCACGAGTGTGGCAGTTGTATTTCTACACTGGGGATGGAGGCTGCTCACTGCGCTCCCGCAATGCTTTCACTGAAGCCAGTTAAGGTATTATGTGAACAAGGCACAGTCGAGCTCTTCATCAGTGCTTCAGTGCTGGTTTTCCTGTAGTGACAGGTGCTCAGCAGTACTCTCTTAGCGTGAAAGCTTCTTGGAGGTCACAGGGGTAAAACTCATTTCTGAGCTGATCCGTGGCAGAAACAGGGGAAGACGAAAACACAGATTTGTGCAACAGCTTCCCAAACTGAGTTTCTTGGTAGCTGGAAAATGTGGATGGAGAAAAATAGCAATGCACAAACGCAATATACAAGCCTGATTGCTGCAGAAAAGGGAGTGGTGGTTTTGCTTCTACTCCAGAGTGCCAGCAGCTTTGCTCCAGCCTAAAGATTCTTTTCCTTCCTCTCTGGGATGCAATGAGTGTCCTTTTCCTTGTACCTTGTATAACATCTGCAGCAGGGTCTGCAATTTTGCTCTGTCTTCACATGGGATTGGGCACAATGGCTTCTTGGTCCCACTGTGTGTTCTTCATTTCCTTTATCAAACCTCACAGTGTCCCAGCAGATCTGTGCCAGTGCTCAGCACAAGCAGCTTGCTCTTGCTGCTTTGCCCTACTGCTCTCTGTCTTCTGCCAGGGGAGATTCTTCTGCTGGAGTGCCCGCTCCTGGGGCTGGGTGGAGGATGGCTGAGTGTAAAAGGTCTGGAAAGTGGAGGTTGCATGAAGCAGCTGCCTCTCCCCCTCCATCACCTGGCTCGCCTGAGAGCGTGGTTCCTCGCTGCTTCCTGGGCTTCTGCCCAGCTCTCCCAGCTTTGTGCCAGTGGGTGGACTCTTACCTAGGTGCTGGCTACTGTTCCTGGAGCTCTCGCCATCCTCTATTGCTCGTGGCTCCCATGCTGTCATGGCACAGCCACTAGCTGGGCTCTATCTGTGTTTCCCCGTGGCTTGCTGTCCTGCAGTGCTGGCTTTGCCTGCAGCATTTCAGTAGCCTTAGCTCTTCCATGGCTGCTGCTCTCCTGCTTTCCCTGGTGCTGTGCAGCCCACTCAGCCATGTTTGATGCCCAGACACCCTTGTGGGCTGGCCAGACTCTGTAGAGAGCCCCTGTCAGTCTGTGATGCAGGGTATCATAAGGATTTAGGCCAACCAGTCTTCTCCAACAGGCTCTGAAATTGGGTCCTCGATCTCCTTCTTCTCAGCCAAAGTCCCACTGTAGCTTGGAGCAGCAAGAATGAACTTTGAGGCTGTCCTTGTAACAACAGGGCATCCTCAGTAATGCTGTCTGGCAAACTCAACACCCCCTTCTTCCCAGTCTGCCCTCGTGCCTGTAGCAGTGTTCGTGCCTTGGCCCTTTTTCATATCCCTTTGCTCACCCAAGGTATCACTTTTTCTTTATGGTGGGGAGGAGGGTGGGGTGCCTCTAAGACACCATCACAAAGTAATATCAATATGATGTAAAGAGCTGAGGAAAAGCTGCAGAACTCCCATGAGGTGATATGCTTTGTGGTTTGGATCCCAAGGCACATTTGCTCAGACCTGGGTACTGAGATGACAGTCATCATTTTGGTTTGATTGTCCTTGGAGCGGAATGCATGGCAGGCTGAACTACCCATTATGGCTGCTTTTTCTCTAGCTAGCCAGGCTGTTCCTAAGTATTCTTGATTTAATCCCTGCCAAAAATACTTCTGCCTGTCTGTGGCTGCAGCAGCTCCTGCTTGTTATACCCTGAGGAAGGAGCTCTCCACTTGGCTGCCCTTGCCTTTGCCTGCTGTATGGGGAGGCATTGCAAGATGTTGTTGGGGCTCATGCTCTCCCTTTTTTTTTTTTCCTTCAGGGCTTTCTTATACATCTGTCAAGTGTGTTTTGATTTTCTTTACAGACAAGTAAAGTTTCAGGTAGCAGCAGCACAATTTTCCTAGTTAGTTAGTTGAAGAGTTTTTTCATTGTGTTGAAGGCAGGTCCATGCCCTGTAGCTCTCTAGGACTTCTCTGGGTCATCTCTTGGAACCTTTGAGCTTTCTCTGGAGACTGGTGAATTCCCAAGCAGCAGCCCCAGGCTTTGGTAGAGGAGCTACCTGAGGAGCTTCGTGGTAGTTGAGGAAAGGTCTGTGCCCATAGTTGCTTCAAACTCCTCCCAGGCCTATAATGATTTGGCCTTCCCTGGAGATGGTGAAATTTCACAGGTAGTAGCCGCAGATTCCTCCCTGGAATCCACCCAAGGAGTTTTGGCAATGTTGGAGATGTTTTTCAGCTGGGGAGAAGAATAAGCAGCTGCAAGTTCTCAACAAAGAGACAGAGCTCAGCCTCCCTGTCCTGTTTGCTTTTGTCTTCTCTCTGGCTTTTGTTGGCTCCCTGTTTTGGAGAAGTGAATGGCCCTCACCTGAACTGGGCTCTTGCTGGTGGCAGGGTGCCAGCTCTCACAGGTGTGGGAGGAGCAGAGCTGAGGTACATAGAGCCAGGAGAAGCAGCAGAGGAGGGCTCAGAGAGATAGAAGGGAACTCTGTAGGGTTGGGAGGATGGCAGCTCCTGCAGCAGGGTACAAATCAGCTCAGCCCTGCAGTTTGAGGACAGTGGTTATTGCAATATATTTTTATAAATTTTAGTAGCAATAGGTAAGAGAGATCAAAGCATTCAAAACCAAGTTAACACTCCAAAAAAGGTGGTGTTTAAAATTTATTTTTAAACCTGAGCTTGGGATTGTTGGCATTTGCACAAGTTCAGTTGCCTGCCTGTATTGCAGCAGTTCAGGCCATCTAGGCACAACTTAGAGTGGCTACGAAGTTGCTGCACTGACCCATTACATGGGTGTAGAAAATTTGAAAGCATTGAGATCTCCAATTTCATGAGGGATAGTTTTGTCTTCTGACAATTACATCTTGAGTTTTTACCTGAGCTCAAAAAAATCCTTCTCAGTGGGTATGGTGTCTAATAGAGGGGAGTGGTTGAAAAAGATTGCTTTAAGTGGATGGATAACCTTAAAATTTGTGTAAATAGGTGCAAAGTAACTGACTTGATCCTTGCTCTTTCCAGTGCTAGGAAAGAGATTACAATCAGGAAGCAAGATAAGGCACAAAGCCCCTGTTTTCACGTCTTCAAAAACTTTGGGTTCTCAAAGTGGTGTCAGAAAAAAAGCCAGTTCCTGTGACAGTTGGGAGTGGGTTGGCACTTCTTTGCTTGCTGAAATCACACCATCTATATAAAAAAGGGGAAGAAATTTCTTCTTCCCCAAGCAAATAGATTTGCTTTTTTTCCCATCAGCACTGTAGTTTGAAGTCTGGAAAATACTGAGAGAAGAGCTGGAAGTGTGAGACCTTTTCATGTTCATGGAATAGTAGATACCTAGACATGGATCTCTGACCCTTCCTCTTCTTTTTTATCCTACGTGTTATATGAGGTGGCAGAAATAGGAAGTAAATGTTTTTTTTCCTTGAAAAGTGGATGCTAAATAAGTGACTGCTGGTTTAAGGTATGTCACATTGTCCAAAACTAGCCAAACTTGGTTTGTTTGGGAGTGCAGCTGCTGGCACTCCCCTGAGACTTACCTTCTAATAGGTGTTAAAAATAGCTCAATTTGCTATATATGCAATGAGAAGTTAAACGTGTTATTGATAGACAGTGTACCCCTAGACAGATATCTATTTTATAAGGTCCAGCAATGCCTAACAAGTTGGGAAGGAGAGGAGGCATGGGCAGAGATAGATGTGGAGGCTGGAGAGGGTATTTGAAGAAGGATCTACAGACACTTATAAAAGAGAACAGATTGCGTCAAGGCAAAGAGAAAAACTCTCAGAAAGCAAAAATGAGGAAGACAATGTTGAAAGCAAAGAAGGAGTAGAAGGCAATAAAGAGTAAGACCAAAGATGGGAGCTGGAGTAGAGGAAGAGCTTTGTCTAAGTCGGAAGAAGAAAACTATATGTGGAAGAAAAAAGCCTGGCATCTGAACACCAAGCTCGTGAGAAAGACAGAATCAGTACTGCAAAAGATCTCGTAGTCACAGGAGATGAATTAAACATGGCCCCAAAGGTGCCAGAATCCCTGAGCAGTGTAGAAAATGAGTTTGCAAAGGAATTTCCAAGCTCCAAGTGAACACACTGGCCAGACTCGTAGATCCCCCTACAGAAATGTCTTGTCTTTGCTTTTGTGTGGGAAGTGCTCAGCACACCTGGGCAACGGTTGCACAAATAAACTAGGCAGAAGAAAAGATAAAGTAGGGAAGGTAGGAAGAAAGGACACATGCACAAGAGAAAGAAGCACATTTCTATTTTTGAAGGGCAGAATTGTTTTATGGGGAAGACACCAGTGCTTTGCTATCAGATTGGCTAGGTTTTATTCCTGCCTCTGCCACAGACCGGCTTTGTGAGCCCATGTAAGTCCCTTCACCTCTCTGACACCTTTTTTTTTCATTTGTGCCTTTGGATTATGATAAAAACATGCTCCAAGCACAGGTTAAATATTCACAACCCTTCTGCCCCATCAACTTGCTGTTATTATTATTGTCATAATCTTTTACAGGTGAGACAGTGATGTGTCCCAGTCTTCGGAGCAAAACGTGGGCAGAGAAGCAAGTGTCTGCACTCTTAGCCCCTTCCCATTTCCCTCTTGCCATTAGGTCTCAGAATCCTGAATCGACCTGGAGGGCAGCAGTGCTGAAGTCAAGGAGGGGTGCAGCCCACCAAGGCTGTCTTCAGGGCCTTCTTACTCAGCTAAAGCTGCTGTCAGCTATACTGCTATTTATTTATTTGGCTGCTGAGGACAGAAACAGCAGGAGATAATCATAAGAAAATCATAAAAAAGAGGGAAAACCAGCAGATAATATTCCGCAAAGGGATTTAACGGGGTGAAAAATTGTCTCTTGCCGAACTGTCTATGACACTAAATGCCGTCTCCGAGATCTTCACTCTTCCTCCTCAACAGAGGCTTAAGGAAAGCGGCAGGAAAGGCTCTGAGCCAGTGTCTGGGGGTTTTGAAAATATGACAGGCAGGAGCCTGGGTTTTTCTCATCAGCATCGTGCAGTGGCATGGATGCAATCAGTCATTCCGTCTGTTTCTCTCTGAACAGGACCATTCCCTCCTCCTGCCACAATGAGTTGAGGGGAGGACACTTGGGAAACGCCACTCTACTTCCTATACCCTAGTCTTTCAATTGAGATGAATTTTTTTCCTCTGCTGCAAGAGCATGGTCAAATAGCTGGGAAGGCTGCAGGTAGCTTGGCTGCTGCTTTAGGAGGCAGGAGTTTCAAAACTAATCCTTGTCTTGTGGTGAAAATGTGGCATCACCAAGGTGGGACCTGCTTCAACAGAAGTGGTGGCTGAGATTTAATTCAAATGAGGCAGATCCCTTCTGCTGAAATCACTTTTGTCAGATTCCCCCAGCCATGCTGAAATATCCCTCTCGCAGGCAGAGCGATGGTAGCCTGGGAAGTGCTCCTTTGATACTGTTGTGCTATTGTGGTGTCATAGTATGATATGAACTTCATGGTATTTTGAGGTAGGGCAGCTGTCTGGGTCTGGCTAAGATGAGAAAGGCCCAACTCATTCCCTAGGGTTGGCTGTAGAGACTCAAAACAAAAAGCAAAAAACCTCAACTTTTTGTTTTACTTTCAAATACAAGAAACTGTATGCCAGACTTGGAGAGTCTGTGTTTGATTCTCATCTCTGCTAGAGGCTTCAAGTTTGATTTTGAGGAATTCATTGAATCTTGTTTTCCTCTTTCAAATGAGCACCGTCATTTTTGCCTGTCCGGAACGCTGGTGAATAGAAATTCACATGCAAGGTGCGCAGGTAGGGTGTTGCTGGTGGATGTATATGCCTAGTTAGAGTTCCTGGGGAACAACCACAGATGTAAAAACACTGAGCTCCCATCTGACTGCTCCCCCGTCCTTACAAGATTCTTTCTTACATGCTGTTATTGCCTGTATATGTCCCAAGCAGTGATATTTTTCTTAATAGCCTTAATTGATCTGTTGGAATATAGGAGATCTCACATCAAGCTGAGCATTGTGCGTCAGTCCTGAACCAATTTACTGTTTCTTTTACTCTATAATTCTTCTTTTTCTGAGGAAAACTTAATGTAAATGCCAAGGGCTACTGGGCCCTGTAAGGCAGTCAAGTAATGAGAGGAAGATGTGCTTCCAGAGTGAAGAGGAGGCAGCACCTTCATAGGACAAACCCCAAAGATATCTCAGAAAGCTGTTAAGGGCTCAATTTAGTTTAAACCCTGCATGCAAACAACCTTCTTTTCTGAGAATATGTTCAGCTGGAAGTAAGTTGGCACAGTCACTGTGGTTTAGCTCGTTCGATGTGGTGTATCTGCTCCCCAGCACCATGTTCTTGCAGTTGAACTAACATAGGTGCAGGTTCCTTTGTCTTTTTGTGGAGGGGAGAGGTGAGGTTTAATTTAAACAAAGGTCTGCTTTTACAACCGGGGATTAAAGCACTCCATTGAGGTCTACTCCATTAAAGTAGCACTTTAATCAGCAAAACATGAATGTGGAAGCTCTTTACATAAATCACAGTTCCCTGGTGTTAAGGACTTGTTTTGGACGTGGGGATGGCAGGGAGATGCAGCAGTACAGCATCTCCTGACTTGTGAATGCATGTGAATAGGGAGGGGAAGCCAGCTGCAGAATTTTAAAATGATCCTTATAATCCTGCCTGAGGCTGGCATCAGGGTCTCAGGCAGCCATCAGGTACAAGGGCTCCATCCTCCTGTCTTGGGCAAGGCAGTTCACTAGATTGCAGGCAAAGAGACTGAGTAAGAACAGAATGAAAACACTCTCTTCAGGAAGATTTGAAATCTGAGGTCTTGATCTTCCAGCCATTAGACTGTTGCCATATGCTTGGCAGGAAGAACATGGTAAAGCAGCGTGTTTCCAAACTGAAGCCAGTAAACAATTCTCCATTAAAACACAGTGCTAGGGTCCATCCTGCCTAAAAATGCTGAGCTGTTTGTAATCCCTATCTTTTTGTAAAGATGGAAATTATTCTCTCAGGGATAATTACTCTGTAAAAGGACCAGATAGGATGTAACTGAGAGAAAATGTTTCTTCTCATGCCTATGGTGACTCAGTTAATTTTGATATCTTTGATCAAGCAATTCAGTGACAAAGTTATTGAGGAAAATTACATTCTTTCACTGAGATATTTTGCATGGACTGTGCAGCATCTCCAAACCCATTGTGTGCCAGCCCTCAAACAAGCAATTCTCTGCTTCCTCCCAGACAACCATGCTGCCTTTATACAGTTTGGGGAAACACAAAAAATCCTTTCTGTTCAAAGCCCTGAAGTGTTGACCAGCAGGAGATTGACTACTGATAGACTCTCTTGGCAGTGAAAGACATCATAAATTACCCCAAATAACCTGCATTTCAAAAACATTATTTGCAGTATTAAAAAGGAGAGGGCAGATCAGGGCAGTAAGATCCCAGGAAGTCCTCAAGGAAACTTTTAGAAATGGTGCTGCCAAACCCCCTCGGAGTTGCCAGCATGACCTGTTGTTGCTGGGAGGCCTTGTTCTGGCCAGTCTTTGTACCCCAAACATGCTCTGGCATCACTCCTTGCAGAGACAAATAGAAAAGGATGGGGGGATGCAGCGGGCTTGGGAACACTTGCTGTTTACATGGAAACAGCGGTGTTAGGATCAGGAAGTATAGGGCCACCATATGGCTGCTTTCCCAATAGCCTTCCCTGACAATAAGTGCCTCTGTGCTGCCACTGCCCCCTGGTTACAGCCTCTCGGGTGTGCTAGCAGAATGCTTTTTGAGCTATTGAATTGCGGTCACAGTGTCAATATACTGTTGGTGTAGGGGCCATGGTAGGGTTTTGTGACAGGGCCAGTGCAACCCCATCTCGTTGGAGTCTTGCCAGCTGTGCTGAGACCATGCTCTTCGAGGGCACCACTGCTCATTTTGCAAGTGCCGTGTGCCAGCGTGGGGAAGGCTTTGTTTGTGGAGTTGCTTCATCTTCACTGGTCCCCTAAGATACACTTTTGTCCCTGTTGCCTGTTTTTCCAGCCCTCGCTGGGCTGCTCGTGGGGCTCAGCTGGAGGGACCCTGTGAGCTCTTTGGGAGGGCAGCTGTGTGGTGTGCATGCCTGTGGGAGGACACAAGGTGGGCACTGGGAATGGCTCGGGACTGCAGACCAACCACAGCAAAAGTGAAGGCAGCAAGCTCTGGCAGGAGTTGTAAGGGCTGATCACTTTCCACTTTATTTCCATGTGGGAGGGTAAATATAAGCTGCTGCTGACAGGGCTTCCATTTTGATTTTAACCAAATGAAAATGAATACTTTTTAATGGAAAATTTTCTTGACCAGGTTCACAACCTCCTCCCAGTTCTTTGCTCTCAGCACCGAACTGTCACCCATTAGTCCCTTTATCTCTGTCCCACCCCCACTATCAGTGTGACCCATGTTACCATATGTCTTTTTTGAGGGCCTGGTTTGCAATCAGTCACTGCCCAGGCAGGCCAAGCCTCTGCAGCTCCTGCCATGTCAGGCTTTCAAACTGGCATTTACATCCCCCAAAATTTCTAATCAGTGCAAAGTACCAAGTGATGCAAGTCACTTCAGAAAACTGCATTTGTGGTGATTCATCCATGTTTACACACAGATCTCCGGACAGTGCTAGCAAGAAAATACAGATCTGGCTCTCCACTGTGTGGAGTCATTTTTTTGCCTACACCATCTGGTTTTTTGTGTCAAACACATATATAGTGAGTGTGACAGTGATAGTCACGAGGAAAAGGATTTCCTCATTAAGGGGCAGAAAGCAGAAAGGAGGCAGGATCCAGCATGCCTGTGAATTTTCATAGCCACCAAGTCCATTTGGGATGGAGGAACAGTGTGTTTGAGTTTGTCAGAGCAGGGCTGTTGCAGGGATCAGAGGCTGTCCTTGGTGGCCTGTCACTGGTGAGTGATTATTGCTTTCTCTCACCTGTGTCCCAAACTTCATCTCTCATGGCTGATGCTTTCCCCTCTCTATATTCCCTTCACACGCCAGCACTCAGCCAGCAAGCAGAGAGGCAGAGAGTGAGCGCAAGAGCTGGCAGGGAGTCAATATATTTCAGTGTTTTATTACTACAGAGCTGAAGTAGCATTTAGTTGGTTAGGCTCCGCGCAGAGTGAGCAGTCTAAGTGACTCAGATATCGGGGCCAACAATTAAAGGCACAACAAAAAATCCATGGATTAATTAGCAGGTCAATGGTGGTTGAGTAGTTATGGCTAAATTACAAGGTTTGCATGTAAGAGACGGGATTGATCACTGGTGTCTGCCAGCTCCTCTGGCTGTGTGCTAGAGATGTGGGTCGGGGGGGTAGGTTCCCACTGGTGGGGTGACCGTGAAGGGGGTCAAGAAAGGTAGGGGAGGGGACTGCCAAAGGTTTGTCACTCCCCTACCACAGGACGCACATTGTGCCTGTTTAACAGAGGTTCAAAATTAATTGATACCATCTGCCAGGCAGCTCTGCTCCTGCTGCAGCCCTTTGAGGCCTTGGGGGGCTGGCAAGGGGATGGGAGAGGGGGGAAACCCAGGGAGTGGAATGGATGACACGGTGAGCATCTTTAGGGGTGTCCCCTCTCAGCATCAGGGAAAAGGATCTGTCTGGAGTGGTATCATGTCCAGTGACAGAGTTTTGAACAAAGGCTGAAAGGGCATCGAGACATGCACACACTCCCTACTCTGTCATGAAATATTGGAACATTTTGTAGAAAAAGGTATATATACACACATATATATACACAAACCACCATTTCCACAGTTGAACACAAAGGACTTGTAGACAGAGAAATGCAAGCAGTTTCTTTCCAGCAAGGAGAGTCTCGGGAAAAAATCTTTTCCCTTTTTGGGGTGCAGGAGGTTTTGGGAAAGAGGCACAAAGAGTGTCTTTCCCGGCGTAGGACTGAAGGGAAAATACTATTTGCCCACTGCCGCTATAATTAGTAGCTCTGCAGTGATGACAGCTGGATTAGAAAGAAAAAACTTACCCCTGAGGACTCCCGCATAAATGCAAAGCAGGCAGTGACTGGGGGAGAAAGAGAAAAGGAGAGGGATGTGGCCTGATGGATATAGTACTGGGGGACTCCGCTCTCCCTGTGTTGGAAGCTCACCAGATTGCACTAATGTGCATAATAATCAAGCTGTCAGAGCCCTCGCTCCAGCTCTGCTCGGAGGCAGGCAGTGCCGAGAACATTTTATCTCGTTTCCGAATGACTTTTTATGCCCAGCAAAATGCTGTTTTCATATCAATTAATAATTCAGCTAATAACACAATTAAGAAATCCGCCTTTCGCTGGGAGCCATTTGGAGGGGACGGCAGAGGAGGGGCAGACATGGCACTAGGGAGGCTTCAGGCTGATGCTGCTCTGGGCTTGCGGGTCGCTGTTTCTGTGCGGAGATACCCAGTAATTAAATGTGCACGTCAGGGAAGCCAAGAGTTACAGGTCCCGTGTCTCTCCACGTGACAGAGGCACGATGTAGCTGCTGGCAAATCACTTAACCGCGCTTTGAGCTTAAGTTTTCCTCAGAAAAGTAAGGCTTGTGCTACTTTTGTCATGTTCTGCAAAGGAACATATCACTAAATGTTACAGTGCTGCTGTTGCGCAGACCAGGTCTTACTTATGCAATGATATGTGCCACGCCACGGCTTTGCAGAAACAAAATACCAAGGCTTAGTGGGTCAGCTGGGATTTACCATCTCCTGCATACCAGCAGAAATCTCAGTGCGTTCAGAGCCAGCTATTTTTATCCCGATTATGAGAGTCCAAGGATGAGGCCTACTCTGTAGATCATATATTGGTTGAGAGTGTGATTATGATTAATTTGAAAGTGATACAATTATACAGGTGCAAATCTCACTATGAGCAAAGTAATCTCTTTGCAAATGTGCCATGAATATATATTAATCTATTCTTCCTTTCCCCATATTGTGCAAGCCTGGCTGCACCTCCTCTAGGGAATTCTGTAATAGCAGCTATATTCCATTACAGTTCCAATAATGCAGCCCATGGTGGTAGATGAAGCTTGTGTGGAATGTTTAAGCACCACTCTGTGCTACCCTGGACTGGTAGAACCAAGCAGGGGGAAATGTGACACACAGTTTCCGAACATGAAAATGCTGATTTGACTTTGCTGGTGAAGGGAGGCTCTTACTTTCTCAGGACCTGATCCTTGCTATAGTCACTTTCCCCTCTTCTCTGGAAATCTGAGTTACCTCTCAGAGGCAGATTAACTATTGAGAATAAATAAATAATCTTTATTTAGTTTTCTATTCCTTGCAAAGGTTTAGTCCTGGTTGATTGATTGCTGGTCCTGACTATAGACCTCTAATCAGTGTTCAAGAAGTGACACATCCTTGCTGCACTCTGAGTGTTCATGAAACTGCTACGAAAGAAAGGCATAATACTGCTTTAGGCCTGTATAGCTTCCTCTCATCTTGCCCAAGAGCCCTCCCTTATATCCTCCCTCTGGCTTGCTCAAGTGATAGATCTTTGCAGGACACATCTTTGGTTTTTGTCCTTGTGTTCCACTCAAAGATGCTTTGTTTTCAGGAAAATTTTGAAATGCTGGACTGGCACCGACCTCAAGATCCTCTGTTCCCTCCTTCCATCCCATGGCAGAACCTACTTTGCCTAACCAAGACTACCAAGGCTTCTCATTGCAGCTTTGGTTAACACAGTACATGAGAGAACCACAAGGCAGAGTGACTCAATCCATCCTTCCCTTAACAAGATCCTTTCTTGCTGCAGTTTCTTTTGGTAGACTTCAAGACCTGCACCCTGCTGTTCACAGTCAGAATAATTTGTGCCCGTCCGTGTGGTTAATGTTGTTATGGAGCTTCTTTCTCTCTTTCTCTTTTTTTTTTTAATAGAACAAGATGTTGATGAAAACACCTGCTCAGTTTTGCTTTTCTTAATGAATAATCTGTATAAAATTAAATGGCACCACAGACCAATTACAGCAGGGAAGAGAGAGAGTGGCCGTGCTAAGAGAGCTATCATAGATCACTCCTGTTTCTTAATATGTCAGGAATCTCCTAACAAGGTGCCAGGATGTGGGAATCACCGGGGAAATAAAGATAAGCAGCATCTGTATGTTTCAGGGACATCCACTAACCATATTTTCTCTCTCTTTTTGTCTTCTAGGTAAGTGAATCTTTGATTTTCCTATGCATTGAGTACCAACTGCCTGGGGCGTGATGGACTGAGAAGGTGATGTGTTCCTTGGCTCAAAGGCCACAGTGAGGGGTGTCCAACCTCGGGTGTTCATGGCTCTCCTGTTTGTTTGTAAGTCTTTGCTAGAAAAAATATTGGAAAAAGAGATGTCTTGTGACTGTGTGACCCAGTGATTGAGATGGTTAACCTGCATTGCCTTATACCTTGTCAGTAAGTCATTACCTGTGTTGGGGTGCTTACAGCATACATATGTACATGGCTGTCCTGGCCCCAGCTAATGGAATGTCATCGGCAGTCAAAAGCGTATCTTATCTTTCTTTGTTGCCATTCCTCTCCTCCAGGCTGGTTTATAATGAGACCCTTGAGCATTACCCATGCATTCTCTCTTTAGCATGGGTGCCAGAAGGGCGTGCTGGTCTTAGAACAGGCACTTGTGCAGTTTCTGTCTTGTGGTGACTGTAGTGCCCCTGTACAGTTGCAATGCAAGTTGTGTGGGAACAGCAGGCTGTAGCAAGTGTGCCTGCCAGGCTGATTCCCCTTTCAGACACCACGTTCTTGTGGTGCACGACCTGAGCCTGACAAAGTACTTTCAAAAATATATTTTTATAACTCTTATTTCCACTTGGCACTGAAGTCCTGATGACAACATTTGAAACCAAGATTTATGTCTGTATGGGCTTAGCATGGAGCAAGCTGTAGGTCATTCTTTGGCTTTTCAAGTTCCTTACAGCTGCATCTATACCGTATACCTTGTTACATACTGAGCCCATACAGCTCTCCTGGGAATAGCTTTGGGTTTGTGCATTTGGCTTCCAGGATCATACAAATAGTGTATGATTCAGGGTTGCTCCTCCTCTTTTTCAACCCACAGGCATTATGTGGTAGACCACATAATGCTGGTGTGGGAGACCAGCAAATAACATGTTTGGAAATCCAAGTACGAGTGAACTACAGACTTTTGTATATATGTATAAATTCTAGTCGTACAGAAATATCAAACAGACTTCATATATTAGTTTAATTCTTTTAACTTTTCACAGTAGGAGACAGTATTGAATAACTGATTTTAATTTACATCATTTGTACAGGGTGTGTATGTGTTTCTGCTTACAATTGCAGTGTTGTGCTCCTGCTTATTTAGAAAAGCTTTCCAGCTTATCTGCACTATCTTACTGGATTTAGCTAGCAAAATAAGAACTGCTCTTTGTTCTCGTTATGTCCAAAAACAGAGGTTTATGATAATGTGGCATTTCCCAAGCATGGTCATCATTACTTAGCATTCCTGCTGGGATATTCCTGCTGTCTCTGCAGAGGAATTCTGTTGGATGACTGAGGTTCTGTTTCAAAACAAGGAAATGGATGAGAAAACATTTTTCTGAGCAATCCAGATGGAATAATAAGGGTTTGAGAAGCAATGTGTGGACTGCGTTTGAGATACAGATTTGAACCACACAATTAGGTCTAAGGGAAAGAGAGTAAGGAACAGAAGAGAAGAACAAATAGAATTTGTATTTTTTACTATCCTGATTTTTTCCATCTTAGGTCTACCAGTTTTGTAGCTTTAATACGGCTGTTTTGTACTGCAAAGTTTGGTTCTTTTTGCTGTTGTATTATCTGGGGAAGATATTACTTGAGAGACAGATTGTGAGGCTTGTGCCTATTCCCTGTGTCCTAGAGGCTATGTGAGTGGAAGAATCTGTCTTTCCATAATACCTGTGTTACTGGCCTGTGAGTGCCAAGCTTTGGACTTGCCTATGTATCAAGAATTTTCATCTGGCCATCGCATCTGAAGCAGTCTTCTGTAGGGCTCTTTGTGGCTTTGGCTAGTCCCTTTGGATTGAGTTTGCTGCAAAGAATATTATTGCTGGCATAAAGCTGACATTTCCCTCTGATGAGCTTCAGGATGTACATCACGTGAACAAACGTGAAAACTGAAAAGCGGATAGTGCAGTATATTAGCTGAACTCAAAAGGGTTTTCAGCGCAGAAGCTGACAGACCAAAACCTAGAATCCCCACCTCCCTGACACTTTAATGTATTCAGATCCCTGTTGCACATTGTAGCCGTGACAGACGATTCCAGGGCAGAGACACCTTGTGCAGCGATATCGTCACAGAGCTGTGTAATTAGTTCAGAAGCTACAGAGCCAGAGAGAATCATCTTCTGTCCATGTTCAAATGCAGAGTCAGTGAAGAAATGCTTTTGCGTTTGTTGCAGCCAAGTCCTACTGCATAACCAATGCCCCAACATCACAGCTGGGGATAGCAATTTCTGCTTTCCCTCTGACCTAAAGAAAAACAGGAATCTCAGGTTGGTTCCACAGCTGGAAGAGCCACAACAGGCTGTGACAGTGTCTTGACACATGGGCCCTAGGAACCCAGATCTTTCCTCTGCATCTCTTTCCTCAGTCCAGTGTCCATTTTCTCAGTAAGAGGAACAGCCTAGCCCATGCTTTTCTGCCTTCTTAGCTGTACCAGCATGTCTCTATGCAGGTCTGTAGTGCTGAGCACATCCAAAACCTCTCTGAGGGAAATCCCCCTCCGTGCTCTCTTTTGCTTTGTTACTCTTCAGCCAGATCAGTTCTCTTACCTGGTTCATAGCACAGTCTCATAAAGTTCTGTGGTCACATCCTTGATGTACACATGGGGACAAGAGTAAGTGAAGGGAGAGAAAGGCTGTGACAGGGTTGGGAACATATTACATCGAGACAACTTTATTTACTGGTTATTTTTTCATATCCCTTATTTTTTCCTTCATAGCTCCTGCTGTCCTTTTGATATAATAGTATTCTTAGTCCAAAAAGACTCAAGTTTCACAAGGTTTTAAAAATCATAAATAGATGTGGGATTCCTTTTATTTAGTAGCTGGTTCTCCAGAATTTTGGCGATTAGGAATTTATCTGAAAGGCTTAAATGAGTTCCTTAGTCACATGACCCTAGGAGCTGGCACTTTTAAGAAAACCTTAAAGCTGTGGTGAAATTACATAAATCAGTCAAGCTGCAATTTGTTCAAACAGCATCCTTCTATGGACACTGGGGAGTAAGGAAGAAGTCTTTGCCTGAACAGTAATATAAAAGAAATCGTCATATCATTTATGGCAGCTTCCTTATTGTTATCATTAGAGCTAATGCCATCATCATTTTCCCCAGTGAAAGCAGGGCCTCTGGGGCCTCTCTGCTTCATGACAGTGGAGGCACCCATGTGCATATTAATATGCAGCTCTGTTTATGCTAATGGCAGCTATTTGTAACATTAATATTTTTTTCCACCATAAAAAAATAACAACAATAATAATAAAGCTTTGTCTTGAGGATTTGAGCTCTAATGTGCTTTGCAGGAATGGAAGGGGAAGAAAAAAGCCTCTGACCTAATTTTTTGTATCCTTGAGAGGAAGACCAAATTTGCAGATGGCGTAGGTGCTGACATGCTTGCCCTCCTCATAAGCACTGTAAAGGTCAGTGGGGAAACTGCTCTGCCTTGTGTGTAAGGTGGGCAGCAACATCATTCACTGTGATTGCTCCAGATTCCTGCTGGAAGGTCCTGTTTGGACTGAATCAGCACACAGGCTGTGCTCCTCATGGTCAGCCCTCTCACCTGGGCTGCACTGATGAGCAACACTGGTGCTTGCTTTGGGAGATGGAAGGGTGGGGGAGCAACCACTTGTGTCTGAGTATGGCTCTGTTGAATGTCCAGTGCTCCCTGGGTAGCCTCAAGGCCAGTCTGTCTGACCTTGCAGTTAGCAAGCCTGACAGTATGCCTCTGGGAATACTCTGTGTGCCTGGATGTGATGTGGCATGAGGCGTGGATCTGGGAGCAGGTGGCCTCCTTTTGCTCTGAAGAAAAGGTCCATGATGAATGGCATAGGTCTTGTTCCTACCCTGTCTACCCAACAAACCACTGTAGTTGGTTTTTGTCTGATAGCATCCCTTACAGAAAGGCAATTTCATTTGCAAGTCTTTTCAATATTAGTTACTGCAGTCACTGTAGCCAGTAGCTGCAGCAATCACCCAGCATCATTCTGCTCCCTGAGGGGCTGTGCAAATGCATATCAGGAAGGCTTGGGTTTTCTCAAAAGGCTTGCAGTTTTCTAGGTCCCTCAAGCTTTTAGGTTTGGATTGCTGAGTACCTGTTTTATTGTCCAGCTTCAGTGTATTCCATGGACTCTGCCAAAATGTCCCAGTGATGCAAAGAGGGAATATCAGGTATAGAAGGCAGACGGATAAACAAAAACCTTGTCAGGTTTGCTCCTCAGCTTCAAGATGCCAGCAGACTATTTGGTGCCACTGGGGGCAGTGGGGCAATGCCTGCCTGTTCTGCAGGACAGGTGCTGAATACCATGTTGTTAACATTTGGTTATTTGATGTAAGAAAATAAATTAAAAAAAAGTTAAAGGATTTTCAGGGTGAGTGAGTCAGAGCCTCTCACAATGTCTGTAATTGGTTACTCTGGGAGCATATGATGATATTTAATAGGCCCCTCAGTGGTAATTCTAGTAGCCTTTCCTAATGCCTGACAAATACTGAACATGGCGTACTTTGTTACTTTAATTAAAAACTCTTTAAAGAAAATGTCAGTGGTGTTCCAATAGCCTGAGGTTTATTTGGGAATATGGGGGAAACTGTTTCTTGTCAGAAGGAAGACAAAGAGATACCATTTTCCTGTGCGGAACTATGACTTGGATGAGGACCTGTCTTTTCTTATGTCTTCTTTATTTTGAAGTGCCTGAATTTTGAAGTGTCTGAAGCTCCTTTTTCTTGTACTGCAAGGGTTTATTTGTGCATTAAGTGCTTACAGTGGTATTTACTATTTTACTTTTTGACTTGAGGGGAGAGAGCAAAGAAGAGATCACACCATCTGTTGGATCCATATATTACAACATTTGGTGAGAGGAGAAGAAAACTACAAGGGAAAAAAAAGGCCTTGAGATTACTTCTCTTTCAAAGCTGGTATTCAGAGATGTCCCTTCTCAATATCAGTTGTCTTTCTGCCCCAAAGCATGAGACTGTCTTAAAAATTACCATGTACTTTAGAAACAGCCAACACTGTCCTCTCCAGTTCGCGCCCCACAGGAAGAGTTTCCAGATACCTGTCCTTATTGTTGCCTCTATGTTCAAGATATTTGGGTCAAGACAAAGGTTAAAATTTCATGCTTTTCATTATAACCCTTCTAAGGGTTAGTAACATTATTTTTAAAAAACCCAAAAATCAAAAAACTGACATTTTCTTGAAGCCTCATGGGACATGAACATTTAAGCAGGTATCAAAAAATGAATGAATTGTTTTAAAAATGCGCATAACTACTCTACTCTGATGTTTGTTGTCCTTCTGTATCACAGCCCCTATGGCATGAAAACCTGTGAGTGGGACCTTGCAGGAGGTGGAAGATGGGTTTGACTATTTAAATTCCTAGCACTTTAATTTGGAAACTGTAACACTGAGCCCATTGGACCTTCATTGTTCTTAAGAAGGAAGCAAGTTGACCTTTGTAGTGCAGTCAAGTCCTGAAAATAAACAAAGGCCATAACTGGAGAAGAATTAACAGAGGTGTTGGGCAGTCTTTCAGGAACAGTTAGTTGAAGGAGTCATTGGCAACAGAGGAAACAAGTGTTTCATAGGATAATTTTGCAAAAGAAGGGGGCTTCAGCTTTTCTTTGAAAAAATGGTCCTGCAGCAAATTCTGTTGTTTAGCATCCTTTTTGTAAATTTACTATTGCTGCATTGACTCTAGCAGAGTTGATCCCGTTTTAAATTTTATGATGCAATATATGTAGAGTCTTCTCCCAAGGTCCTCGACTGGATACTTTCCCTTTAGAGAAAGGTCAGTTATGGTTGTACTAGAAACACACTGAGACTAATTTGAGGGTTGTTTAAATTGTCCTCTGAGGTGTATTGATCTTAATGAAAGGAAAATGTGTCCTCTTGTGGCAAGGAAGATAGGGCTGAATCTGCTATATGAGGGCAGCTCTGTGGCCAGATTTGGTTAGCAAAACCTCTTGGTTTTGCTGCACAGCTCTGTCTTGAATAGATGGAGATGTTATGTCCATTTGTGTGTATGCCTGCATTGGCAGGATTTTCTAAATACCTGTGGAGAGGCACAAGGTACTTGTCAAGTGCAGTGACATAAAAGAGATGTGGAAAATTATAGCACTGGCAGTTCAGCTCTAAGGAGAGCAGTAAGTCTTTATGGATTCTCTGGTACCTATGAGTAACACACAGTGGATTTGTTCTCTAGGCTACTGGATGCCTTCAGGATGTGAAGAAAAATGTCACTAAAGGGAATATCTGGGTTCATTGGGGAAAAAATGCCACCGACGGTGCAGAACATACTCAAAACTCCCTGGCAGTACAGCATTTTTGTGAGTCATGCCAAAAGATGGTGCAGGGAGAAATAGATGCAAAATGCATGTAGGTGGGGGCAGTACAGTTGCAGGGGCACCAGTGGCAAAGTGCAAGGTTAGGGGTGAGGTTATTCCCATGTGTGTATTCATCCTTGTGAATGCTCCTTTTATTTATTAACCAACAAGGGATATCCTCGTACTGTTTATTTGTTCCCTAAGCTTTTACAGGGCCTGAGCTGGGTGAAGCACCTGCCCTTATTTGCAGTCTAAGCCCTTGCATAATAACGATGTAATCACCATAGTCATAATGACCAAGTCATTCACTGCAACTGATACAGTTTATCACATGTGACACATTTGTAGGTGTGCATGAGCTCAAGTCACATCCTTTCTCAAGGAGCCCAAAAGAAGTTTCTGTTTTCTTTTATTTGTGCACCAGAGGCAGGTAGGGTAGGTGATTTTCCCAGTGGAGATCTCCTGGTTCAAAGGAATGCAAGGTTTAGCTCTCTATCTCTCCACCATGCACATCAGCTCTGCAAGTGTCTGTTGCCCCCTCATGACATGAACTCCCAGACTGGAGCTCATTTGACTCTGAGGTTAATTTTCTTTAGCCACTGGCAGGCTGATTTAGGTGTCAGCTCATTACAATGGCATTCTAATTAGAGCCCCACGATAACCTTTGACCCTGGAAAATGACTTGAGAGAGAAGAAGCAAATAGGGTGATAAGCTTAGATACTGGCACACAGCAGGAAATATATCCTGCCTGACGTTTGTGGGTGTCAACTCCAGTGTTATCAGATTGTCCTCTGGGAAGGACTGGTTATTAGTATTTATCTCCCTAAGACAAATTCAGCAGCACTGACTTCTCTTGCTTCAAAGGGAGTTGCACCTTCTTCTTGCCAGGAATGGATTTAGTCTTCTGCCTTCATTTTCAAGGTGTATTTTGTGTAGTTTTAGGAGAGCTGATCACATGTCTTACTGGGTGGAAGATCAAGTCTTCACTGGAACATGTAAATTTTTTCCATGTCTATCTAGAAGAAGAGCTGATTCTTTTTTTTTTTTTTTTTTTTTTTTTTTTTTTCCCCAGGGTATAGAAATGGGAAGAAAAAAAAAAAGATTCAGGTAGAATTAGCATTTCAGTAGTACATATGGATCTGCATCCACATCCTAGAAAGTTGTTTTTTTCTTTTGTTCCCATGTGACATAGTCTTTGGAAAAAAAAGTGGGTAGTTGTCCCAATCTAAAAATGTAAGACTCCTGCACAGCACCAGCAATATCTGAAGCAGATCCTCTCAACAAAGGTTTCAGGAAAAAGTGCAGTGATAACAAATCCTGGCTAGGAATGCTGTCTGCCTTCTGCAGACAGGTTCTACTTGTGCACCTTGAATCATGCCATTTCCTGCACACCCTATCAGGAACTCCTAGCAATCTAGGTCTCCACATCTTTCCTTCTCCTGTCCTTTGATAGCTTTTATTTGCACTTTTCTCATATCCCTCAAAGATGGGGAGGTACTGGGTATGCAATGATGGAGTAAAGAAACTTGGAGGACACGATCCTCTGGAACTGAAAGCAGTGGCAATTGGTATCCCTTTCCTGTACTCACCATACCTCACGCATCTGAGGATGTCCTTTGGTATTCTCGGTCTGTGGCCAGAACCCTGGCAGACTGATTATGAAATCTCATGGTTTTCTGTTGAGCAGGAGGTAAGTTTGTCCTGCATGGAACAGGTGGGGAAACAAAACAGAGAGCAGAGGTTTATGCAAAGCACCATAGCAAGTCAATGGCAGAGTGTACTAGAACTTAACTGTCTGCAGTTGTGCTTGACTTGACCCAAGGCTCATTGAAATAATTTAAGCTTTGTTAAGAGTCAGATCTTTTGGTATTTGATGTTTTTGAGTGTAGGCAAGATTGTTACCCTCAGAAAATACCAATTAATTGAAACCTTGTGTGGAATTGTCACCATTTCAGCAAGGTTTTGCCAGGAAGAGTTTCACATGTCCTAGTTTAAGTGCCTCACCAAGCCAGAGAGGTCACACAGGAGTAGCCAGGAACCTGGAAGCCAGATTTCTCAGCTGGGGCTGGAGACATGGGAAGGAGTCCTATGGGAAAGATATCCTTCTGAATCAAATTAAGCAGAGGCTGAAAAACAGAAGGCTAATGTTGCAAAGCAGTGATGTCTTGCTTTTGCATTTGGTACAGAATGGGGAGTAGGGAAGGTCATTATACCAGTGTGGTCTTGGCTCGGTTTGGGTGTGGAATGGGAATGACATCTTAACAAGTGGTATGGGATAGAAGATTAGTTTTCTGCCTAGCCCTTCTGAGAGTTAGCAGGTTGTCCAGATCTTGTCTGTAATAAGTCCTATAGGGCAGGACTGATTTTTGGAAGGAACAGCTGAGAAGTTAACTTCTTGTAATAACGAGGTACTTCAGTAGCGTTCCCAGCTAGCATGCAATCTTATAATTATTGGCTTTTGTGTGTGTGTAGTATCCTGTCTGTCTTCCCCTCCTCTGTATGCATGCAGGCATGCACTCATTCCTATCTCCATCATCTTTAACTAAATTAGAGTAAAATACTTCATTACAGAGACTTTCAGCCACGAGTGTGGGCCCCAGGGAGTTTATTTTCATACAAATGTATTATGCACAAGGTTGATCTGATCACAGACAATTTGAACTATCTCTGCACCCCCAGGAAAATTCTTTCATAAATGTAAATTATGTGACACTCCAAAGAACAGAAAACAAGACAGAAGAAGAAAAGAGAAGAGAAAAGAAAAGAAAGAAAGAATCTTTATGCTTATAGAGAGGAGATTATAAGCAGCTGCAGAGGTGCTGGGTCTTCAGTTCAGAATGTGAAGCTGTCAAGACTCTTTTGCCTGCCCTTTTCCTCCTCTCACAGTGTAGCCTTCCCATCAAACACCAAGCTATTGCAAGGTACTGGAGGGGGAAGACTGATGCATTAAGTATGTTTGAAATTATAATAACTGTTTCCATGGCAACAATAAAATGCCCTCCATGGCTTTTGTTTGTGTTTTGAACAAGGAGGCATGAAGTGAAGGTTTGTAAACAGAAGGCAGCGGGAAGGGATGCAGGCAGGGGGCTTTGTGGCACCCTGCCCATGATACTGACCCACTTCAGGCACACGTGGCTTCTTCTGGTGTGTGGGGCTTTCTTCCACCCTGCTTCAGCTGTCAGTTGCAACTTGGGCTTTGGGCTTCTCCTGGGATGTGAGAGAGAGCAAGAGAGCAAAGGCCTATGCTTTTCCAAGTTCTTCATTACTGAGCTGCTCAAAAGTTGGTACCTATAGGACTCAGCGTCCTCTCGTGAGGATGCGCAGGAGTGAGCCCAGCATGCTTCTCCATGGGATTCCTCCACTCTGCACCATCATAGGGAGCCCAGACCTGACCCTGCGGGGATCTCCTGGTACAAGCAGTCAGAATGGAGGGTGAGTTAATCCCCACTTTCACAGATTATTAATCCTCCACACAAATTCACTGGGCAGAAAGATGCAATGTAACTGAAACCACTTTGGCTTCCCCTCTCCAGCACTGCACAGAGAGACCTATCTATTATTAAAAACCCTATTAGTTGTGGTAAGACTGTACCACTCCCTCTCACTGTAGCTGCTGAGCGTTATCTAATTGGTTTTTATTACTACGCCATCCCTGGGAGCATGTGGAGCTCAAATACACATTTGCTAAGACATTTGCGTTCTCTCGTCCTCGTTGGGGATGCTTTTAAACCATTTAAGGTTTTGTCAGGAGGATTAAAAAAAGAGGGCAAGAGAGGAGGAAACTAAGAGAGATGGTTCCCAGGCTGTAAAGGATGTGGAGGATGGAGACAACAAGAGGCAGGACTAAGGCAGCTCAGTTTGGCTGGTGTCTCCAGCAGTTGTCCTGATGGACAATTGTCCTCTCTGGTCCTTCCAGCAGACAGCTATTCCAGTTTTCTATTTCCCAAAGAGAGACATGCTTGCTAGACTCCTCAGTCACTAGTATTCCAGCTTTGTGGTGCTTGCACACAGAGCATCCTCTCACCCTGGAAATAGAAGTGGAGTTTAGTGAGAGGGCAGGATAGACCGTGCCCATCCCGCACAGGGCATGGCCAGATGAGTGCACTGACCACCAACCGTTGACACACAACTGGTCCCTTCTGTCCATTAACCCCTCTATTTTACCATGCTTTTTCTTCCACAAATCACCTTGGTCCTTTGTTTTTGTTCCTTTGGGCTTTCCCCAAAATATCCCTATAAGTCCTGTACAATCCCCAAATGCTTTTGCTCTGCATCCCATAATGTGTGCCATTCTCCCTAGGCAGTATCCTAGGGATTAGCAGCCCTGTCCTGTGCCACCCACATCTCCAGTCGTGGTCTCTCTTGCTGCCCCATTGCCCTTTGCTCTGCTGGTACCAGTGTTTGCACAGCTCCATCTGGATGTGTGAGGCTTGCAGGGAGAGAAATGCTGGCTCTGTGACTGATGTTATTTGGGTAACAGCATGCCACACAAATTCAAACGTGTTTCAGTGCTGGGAGCTGCCATGAGGCAGCTGGTGAGACTTCCAAGTCCTCCCAGGCAGCGTAGGTGTCTGTCTTTTTGAAATGAGTGAATGTTAAGGAACTCAGTTTGGTCAGGCATTTCTAGGAATGAAAAAAATTAAATCTTTCTGACCCTTTAATCTCCTAAGTAGTTTTACACATTTTGGGCTTGGAGTCCTTAGCAGTTGGCAAAAATCAGACTTCTTGTGAAGCGTGATGTAGCTGCCTTTTGCATGTGAGCTGCCTAACCAAGAAAGTGTAGCAGTCGGATTCATATGCTCCCTGTAGCCATTAAACAAGCTGTACAGCTGCATCACCACTTGCTCGGCTCAGGCTGGGACATTCTGGTTTTCGTGGTCGCTGACCAAGTGAAATTGTTTGTTATGGACGGGTTGGTGAGTTCATTCACTGATTCCACAGGCATTCCTGCTGCAGATGGAACAGAGGTGGCTTAGTCAGGGCATCCAGTTGTTCAAGCAGGGAAGCTTCCCTCAGTGTTTTGATAGTTTTATCGTGTCTGGAAATGCACACTCACATGCTAGTGAGAGCAAATGAATGGTTTTTTTCAGGGATTAACCCCCAGCGAGCACTCCAGGGCTCCCCACACAGACAGTGAAAAGGCTCTGTCCTGCCTGCTGAGTGTGGGCTGGCAGGGCATGCTCTGCTCTCACCTTTCCTCTCTGGAAGGGGCTGTTTCAGCCTGCTTCACTTCGCCTGCCAGCATCCCGCTTAAGCACACACAGGATGTTACTCTTCCTGTGGTGCCTGTTGTGTTAATGGGATACGTTTAAAGCCAACTACACTGTAATTTCATTTTCCTTAGGGAGAGGCGGGGAAAGCACTTCCTCCTCGGAGCTACGTCCCCGCTGCTCACTCTGTCTCTCTCGCAGAGTCTGCAGCATGCTCATTTCTCTCCCAGATAATGAAAAATGGCAGGAGCCAGGCGAGCCCTGGAGGGGCCCTTGTTGCTGCACTGCTGCTCTGCACCACACAACACAGGCTAAGCCCCATCTTCTCTCCCTGCAGTGGCCTCAGCCACGGCCTCTCCCTGCTGCCCGTTGTTCGTCCTAGGACAGCTGGACCATTCATCCTACAGAGCCTGCACCTTCAACTGGAAATCACTCAGTACAGAAGCTTGTGACAGAATTCTTTAATGGGAGTGCATTGCCCAGCATGTCACACCAAAGTGCTGCCATTTGGCTTGGGCTTTGTAGGTTCTGGCCCCAGTGCTGGCATTTACTGTACCGAGTCATTAGAGAGCTTCCCACACTGGCAAGGGACCCCTTTGCCACAGAATGTTGTTGCAGCTGCAGTGCCTGAGATGGAGGGTAGTTCTCAGGGCACAAAAGAGAGGGAGCTGCTGGCAAGGCTTTCCCCCAAGGGTGCCATAGTCCTGTAATTCAGTTCCCCCCTCAGTCTGAAAATCCTCTGTCAATCTTCAGGGTTTACAGAGAAACTTGTCTGCTTTCTGGGGCACTCAGGGCTGCCTGAGATGGATGGGCAGCCAGGGGAGGGAGTGTTGTTTTTCTGTCTGAACAGTTGATGTTTTTCTGTTGTGTGGGTTGGGATATGTTGCTGGATTTGATTTTGGTTTGCTGTATTGTTGTTTGTTGAATAGCTTGGGGGGTTGTATATACGGTTGAAATGGTTGGGGCCTGCAAGGGGTGCTTTTTTCCTGGCATTTAAAAAGAAATCAAAATAGATGAGACATTTTTCTCGTAATTAGAGATCGTACCTAAATCAAATGCTTTTAGACCTCACTCTCCTCCTATTCCCTACTTCCCACCCCTCTCCCCCTCCTACACACATGCAAAGTTCAGCTGTTTGGGAATGCAGCTGAGAATTTCCTACTGTCTGGTAAGAATGAACTAAACCTCTTTTCCTGGCTCTTTTAAAAAACCCAAAACTACAATATGAAGCACACCCATGGTTCTTGTGGCTATTCTGTAGCTGGCACTTCTCTCCAGCTATGGTGTAGGTTATTTCTGAAATACCCTAAACAGACAGTTCCCCTGCTCAAAGGTCAGGGTCGGTGCAGTGATGGCCACATCCCTCTGCTGGCACTTCCCCGTGGGAATGACATTACCCCTCACTCCTCTCCCGCTCCTACTCCCTACAGCCTGTTATTAAACAAGGACAAGAGAGTAGCTTGTCTGTGTCTGTGTGTGAGAGCGCGACTCTGTCACCTGATGCATACAGATGGCTTATTAACCAATTAATTCATAGAACTAAATTGGCTAAATCAAACTAAATGACACCCAATTGCTGTACAAGGGTAGAAATGGATTGGAATAAGTGTTTCTTAAATGCCAGCCTCGTTGAGCAAAGGAATGAGTAGCAGAGGGAGGAGGGGGCCTTATGGAGGAGTGGGGATGACAGCAGACACCAGCAGGCAGCATGTGCAGAGCCGTCCATGGCATCACATCGTAGGGAGGGAAGTGGCTCATGAGCCCGTTGCAGTTTGTGCTGCCAAGAAATCGGATCACTCTTTTTGCTGGTGACACTTTAGACCTGGGAATGCCTCTGGAAAGGGAGTCCCAGCTACTGCCTTACTCTGTGTCCTGGGCAAAAGAAGGTGCCTTCTTGTGTCCCAGGCTTTGGTTGAAGCACAAATTATTAAGTGAACTATTGTTGATTGCAGCATGATCTATTATTGTTCATTTGTCCAAGGAGTGAGGGTTTGATTTTTCAGAAGTGTAGTCTACCTCCTCCTCTCTCTGAAGTCCCTAGGAACAATTATGTTCATCATCCTGAAAACTGGTTCTTTGTCCTTTCTGTAACCATGCCCTCAGGACTGGCCAGAGTAGCTACACACAGCTGGAATGCTTCTGTGTGCCTCACCTGCAGCAGTATTACCAGTTGCTTAAAGATGCTTCTCTCTGTTTTTTTCCCTTGGCATTATTTATTTGGGAGTAGAGATGGGGTGACCTTGGCTGGCTGCTGCGCACCCACCAAGGTGCTCTATCACTCCTCCTCAGCAGGACAGGGAAAGATGACTTACCAATTACTGTCACTGGCACAACAGACTAGACTTGAGAAAATTAATTTAATTTGTTGCCAGTTAATAACAGAGTAGGATAGTGAGAAATTAGAATGAAACTAAAAACATCTTCCCCACCCCTCCCTTTTTCCCAGGCTCAACTTCACTTCCAACTCTCCTTCCTCCCCCACGTGCTACACAGACGAACAGGGAATATGTGTTGCAGTCTGTCCATAACACTTTGTCTCTGGTGCTCCTTCCTCCTGGTGCTCTTCCCTTGCTGCAGTGTGGGGTCCCTCCCACAGGAGACAGTTCTTCAGGAATTGCTTCAGTGTGAGTCCTTCACATGAGGCACAATTTTCAGGAACGAGCTGCTCCAGCATGCATTCCCCATGGGTTGTAGCTTCTGCCAGAAAGCTTGTTCCTGTGTAGGCTCCACTCCATGGCCACAGCTCCTGTCAGGAAACTGCTCCAGCAGGGGCTTTTCAAGGGCTGCAGCTTCCTCCAAGGCACATCTACTTCCTTCACTGTGGGTCCTCCCGAGGCTGCAGAGAAATCTCCTCCCACATTTGGAGCATCTTCTCCCCTCCCTCTTCACTGACCTTGGTGTGTGCAGGGCTTTTTTTCTTACATTGTCTCTTCTCTTGCAGATGCTGAACAGTTATTTTTTAAATTATGTTATCGCAGAGGCACTACCTACATCACTGCTTGACTCAGCTTTGGACTGTGACGGGTTTGGAATGGCATTTTCGAGCCAGCTAAACCAGGCTCAGTCCAACATGGGAGCAGCTCCTGCCATCTTCTCACAGAAGCCACTTCTGCAGCCTCCCTTCCCTCTCAGTCTTGCCACATAAACTAAACACAGTGTGTTACAAGAGGCTGTTTTTCTGCATAGGAGAGCACACCTTTTTTTCTATACTGAATGCTAACCTTTGCTCTGTGTTGTGATATAGAAGATGGACTTGATAGCACTTACTGGATGACTGTGAGTGGGACGTACTTCCTCTGATCCGGGCTCAGTTTAATAACTACTGTGATATGTAAGAGTCATAACCTGATTTGGAATAGTGGAGGGGGTGCAAAAGAAAGAAAACGAAAGGCAAGAGTTGCACATCAGAAATTACTTTTTATGCTTTGTGTTGCAGTTTGAGCATTTTGCCTGCCTCAAGGTGATATCTCATACCACCATATCAAAGCTTAGTTCGCTTGTACCACTGTTCCACAGAGCTGATAATCTGAGCGAGGTTTCCTGGCTGCTTCCCTTGGCAGGAGCTTCATCTTTCTAGTCATGACAGAGGGAGCGTGTGGCTCTCCTTAAGGTGTGGTAGGGAGATGGTCCATGTGGGAATATGGGAGATGTCAAGTCCTTCCATGAAGCAGAATCATCTAGCAACAGCTTATGGCAGTTTCTTGTTAACAGCATCTTTGTTCAGCATGACCCAGGGCAGACTCTTCTGTTGTTTATTCACCCCGTGGTCCCTTGGTCAGTGCTGTCTCCCCCAGGCATCACTGAAAAACTGTGCCCAAGAGCGTGAGGGCATGAAGAACAGGGGCCACATGTCCATGGATGTGCACAGGACAATGCTTGTTTCTGGAACTGGGACTGAGGAGGGACTGAAATGGGACTTAACCAAGGTTAAGTCTGGGTTGGTGTTGTTTGAGGGGCAGTTGGACTTGGTGTGTGGAGGGTAGGGACAATCTTTGTCTGGTACAGGACACTCTGTTGCACGAAATGCCAGCTCTGGCAGTGCTTGCAGAAGAAGAAAGGGATGAGTCCTTTAATCTGGGGCAGGAGTGGAAGATGTGTCTTGGTGGTTGTCACTGGGGTCAGCTGAGAGAAGAATGACAGCATGCCTTAGCAAACCCTGCAAAATCAAGGCGCTCACAGCGCACTTCCAGACGCAGTCGGAAGCAGAACCTCAGAGCCCAGGACACGTGCCTGCACGAGCACACACGTGTACACACGCAGGGTGCACGCTCACAGCCACATGTAAGAGCACGCACACAGCTCTGGCACCCCTGTCGGTGCAGCATGAGCAGATCACACCCAGACATAGCCTGGAACATATGCGTTCATGGAGTACAGCCCATTAGGAATGAAACCTGCGCATATGCAAAACTGCCAAGAACACATTCCCCAGCACCCTAATGCTGGCTGCAGATAACCACCAAACAAACACATGCCTGACTATTATGTCACTGTTAAAACTGCTCTTCTTCAGTTGCTGCAGCAAGATAAAGTCTCCAAAGCCCGTCATGCTGCAGCATCTTTTTCAAGGCTGCAGTATACGGAGTGTATATAAAATATTGGATCATTTAGGAGATTTTCATCTTTTCTTTTTTTTTTTTTTTTGAAAGAAGAATGGGATTTACACTTTGTCCAGTGGCAGAAAAAATGTTTTATGTGCTGGAGCCAGGACTACTGCTCTAGAGCACTTGATGCATATATTTTGTGGCTTTTTTTCCTCCTTTTTTTTTTCCTTAGAATCATGCCTCTGAAAAGGGTCAAATCAACCATTTGGAAGGATAATTTTTCATTCTTAGAGCAGAATGTACTCAAAGAGCTGTAAAACGAACTTTGTCACCCTTTCATTAACGTTTGTCCTTAAAAGATCCCTCACACTCCTTTGGCCCTAATAACTCTTACTATCCTTGAAGAAACAGGCTGAGGAAGGGAATGCTTTCATAATTCCAGAGGTGAAGTAGTAAGTTGTATGTGGTTTCCATTCAGTGAGCAATGGACTGAGAGAAAATTTAGCTATGCATCCGCAGACAAGCTGGACCACTCAAGACTTCTGTGCAGGATTGTGTTTTTCCTCCCTTCAGTGCTCTACCCCATGTACCTGTTTCCTGGAGGCTCTGATCATGCACAGAGGTTAATTGGCTCAGTAGATTGCTTCACAGCCTGTGCGTGGTGTTGGTCTGCCTTAGCTGGGAGTCACTTTTTTCTGGTTTCAGAAAGTCCATTTTAGGGGAGGGGGATGGCCTGTGGCTCAGGACAGGCCTATGGCTCAGGCTCTGCACTGTACCGCGGTCAGGCTGTGCACGGATTGCATCCCTCAAGTGCCTCACTTTCCTCATCCCTTCTGGAGCAATGACAGTGCTGATTCATCTCCAAAGGAGCTAGAAAGACTCATTCATTAGTATTAGAAAGTGCTTTGAGGTCTCCAGTAGACAGATAAGCTACTGCCATGGTCTTGAGCTGTTTTTCCTTCTCCACCCCATTTATAATGATCTGGACTCTCTTGAAGTCTGAAGTAGAAGCAAGCTGATCTTGGTACAGTTTTTGTTTTTACCTTTTATTAGCAGAGCTCTGAGAGTTCAAAGGCCGTGCATGGGCATGGAGTACATATTCTTTTATTGTTTCTGTGGTCCAGAACAGAACTGCTTTAGACACAAAGCAACAGCCCAGGGTAATAAGAAAAGACAAAAATTTAATTAAGAAGAAATAAGAAAGAGAAGAACTCTCTTTTATTGCAAAAATGGAAGGGCTGAGGAGTCTTGTTGGTGTTTGTCAGTGTTAGGTAGTTAGGTAGGTCTGTTATTGCCAATCTGAGAGAAAGCTCAAAAGATTTTTAAGTTCATGTAAACAACAGAAGGTTTTTAACAATTCTGTGAAGCATACAATAGACCTAGTCTGTGGTCTGTGCTGCTTCTGTCACATTCAGAGATGCATCTTGGACACCTGTACAACTATTTTCTCTTCATTCTCCCTTTGCATTAAAGGGTATAAGTTGGCAGTATTCACATATGAAGAAATGAGTGTAAAGTTTGGAAATGGCTTCGTCATTAGGTTGGATAATGTAGATCCTCTTAGAACTCCATGTCCACAGATTGAGTGACACCAAGAGGATCAACAAGGATCCAAGTAAGTGTGAGGGAGTCATGTGGGATCTGCTGCTCCAGCTGAATCTGTACAAATCTATGGGGCTTGATGGGATTTATCCAAGAATCCTTGAAGAGCTCCTGATGTCAATACAAAGCCTCTCTCAATGATTTTTGAGCAGTCTTGGGAATCCAGAGAAGTCCTGGCTGGCTGGAAGGTGACAAACATTGTCCTAATTTTCAAAAAAGGTAAAAAAGAAGGATCCCGGAAACTACAGACCTGTTAGTCTCACTTCAGTGCCTGATAAAGTTACGGAGAAGATTACTTTGGGAGGTACTGAAAAGCATCTGGAAGAGAAGAGAAGACTGAGGGGAGACTCATTGCAGTCTACAACATCTTTGTGAGGGGAGGAGGAGGAACAGACACCGATCTCTCCTCTGAGGTGACCAGTGGTGGGACACGAGAGAATGGACTGGAACAAGATTCCCAGGGAAGAGGTCACAGCACCAAGCCTGACAGCGTTCGGGAAGTGTTTGGACAGTACTGTCAGGCACATGGCATGATTCTTGGGGGTGGTCTTGTGCAGGGCAGAGTTGGGCTCTTATGATCCCTCTTAATTCAGCATATTCCATGATAATTTCCTTTCTCCCCCCATCCAAAGGAGGGAAAAATCTTTTGGGGAAGAAGTGTCAGGATTCATCTCTAGAAGGAAGTATAGTTCCTCCAGTTTTCTTACCTCTCCCTGGAAAGCTGAGAGGGAGAAGGAAGGAGTTGAACAACTGGAGGATTAAAACACAGAGAAGATCAAAGTCCACTGGGTCCTCAGACAGACACCTCCTGTTGATCTCTTCTGAATATCTCTTCTGACTGCTTAACATTCCTGCAAGAGAGTGCCCTGAGAAAACAAGGAATGTTGAAAGTGTCTCAGTGAGATCAGATGTCTAGGGCCAGGAACATCCTTTAATTCATTAATGTTGTGGTGCAAGAAGAGGATAAACATTCCTCTTATGGCTTTTCTGTCCTTGTCTTTAAAGGATGTAGCAGGACTCAGGTGTACAATCATGTCCACACAATGAGAGGTACATTCTGAGCAAATGTATGTCTAAATATTCATCTCCTTATTTTGGGTGTTTATTTAGTTGCTGGGGTTTTGTCACTTTTCTTTGACCTTTAGCAAACTATATGTTTTGGCATTAAACACAAAATTTTGCAGTAAGATGGTGTGCATGTGTGGTGGTGGAGAGAGACACTTTTTCGGGCTAAACAACCTCTTTTAGTCTGAAAATGTTTTTTAGCAGGATTTCACATCTCTGGGGAGAGTTTTTAAGAACAAAAAATATTTAAGTATGTATTGGTTTCTGATCAAGTCAAAGATAAAGAAGTGTTAACTTTCACTTTTATTGAGAACTGCTTACTAGTACCGTCTTGCTTTGCGATAGCTTTGGAGCACATCCTATTTTTTCAAAGCACTGGATGATTCCAGGGTTGGATACAAAACTTCAGCTGCAAGAAAGAGGAGGGAGACTGACGTGTGTATCAGACTGATGAACAGCAGACCAAAGAGGCTCGTAGCCCAAGCTGAGGCTGGGAACACCATCATCTGCATTGCACTCCTGGGAAAATGAGTCATGGAATGACTGCGTGGGGTGGCAAGGTCTGGGGGGAGTAACTGGGATGCAACACGAGAAAGGAATGGCTCCTGCCTCGCTTTCCAATGGTTACAGCACGCTGGCAATAACCCTTCCTGAGCTGTCTCAGCGGCATCCCGCAGGATGAGTATCTGGGTAACAAACCTGGCTGTGCAGTGCAGAAGTGGCCCTTCTGCTAGGGCTGGGAGCAAAAGTACCTCCTCTGCAGAAGGTGGGGATAACTGCAGTTTTGGGAGGGGGCCCTGGTGTGCTGGGCACGCACGTGTCACTGAGCTTCCCAATGGGGATTTTTAACTTGGGCTCACTGGCAGCATCATTTCCACTGGAGAGGTTTAAAACACTGCTTGTCTTGGGCAACACCAGACAGCACTTAATGAAGAATGAAGAAAGCAGGATGTTTTGTATTGTGCTTTCTGGGGAAAGAAAGCGTCCCTATAGGAGAGCTGAGTAGCAGCAGGAATGGGCACCACACTACTGGTCCCAGTAAGCTGGCAGTCCCAGTGCTCAGCTTTTGGCTGTGTGGGGTGCAGGAGGGTAAGTAACAACATCCCATCCATCGCTGCCGTGTGAAGACTGTGGGAGGAAGGAGAGGGGGTTCACAGCTCCCCGCTGCCTGACTATGACCAGCAGGAGAGATGCAGTATCCAGCCACGCTATGAATACAGAATTAGAAAGTGTGTGGGGACTATTTCAAATGCAGTTGAGGTTTCTTTGCTGTCTGTACTTCTTCCCCAGGCCACAATACAGCTCCTTCACAGTCCCTCGTACCAACCTGCCCCTCTCCTGCTTCCCAGCAGAGCAAACACTGAAGCACAGTGAGACAGCTGGCAGGCACTCTGCCTTTCCGCCTTCCCTCCTCCTCTCCCCGCCAGTCTTGTCCTTCCTTGCACACTGTGGATGAGTTCTTTGGGGTCTTTCTTTAACTTAATGTGCGTACCCAGCACAGCACAGTGAGGGCCTGGCCCCCTGTTAGGATCTGAGTGGATAATGATGGTTTCTGCCTGCATTTCTGCTGAGTCTGCGGGCTGCATTTTGTCAGCTGCATGCAGAGGCACCACTGCCCGTAGCTAGTGTTGTCACCTGGAGTCCACACCTGGAGCTGCTGTTGCTGGGTTGATCTGCTGTGGATTGTTTGTTTGTTTGTTTGTTTGTTTGTTTGTTTGTTTGTTTGTTTGTGCCGATAATGGAAATGTCTTAGAACCTGCCAATTATTAAAAAAAAAAAAAAGAGGCAGTCGTAATCTCCTCTCTCTTTTTCTATATCTCTCCATTTTTTCTCCTCTCCACTGGGAGAGAAGTAAATAAAATGCTTGATAAAATTTAGGCTTTATGTGAGTGAGAGAGATACTTATTGTGGTGAGCTGGATTGAAGAAATGAGATTTGCATAGATATGGATGGATAAAAAGAAGAGAAGATTGGGAAAAGGATGCTTGAATACTGAATACCTGAAAATGTATGGAGCTGAATGTATGCCTGAGAAAACTGTCTAGACTTCAGCAGAGTTGTATTCACTTGCATCCACTCTGTACTTAGCCCCTTGTTTTGCTTTTAAATCACATTACTTATTTTGTCTAACTCCCCAGGTGTCTCATTTCAGGATGTTCTTTCTCATTAGGGTGTGAGAGGAGAGAATTAGTGTTCAGAGTGCTAGAGGTACGTCACTACTGCGGAGATCCTGTGGTGCTTAGCAGGGTGATGGTAGGGCAGTAGTCTCCTAGAGACTTTGGAAAACACCCATTGCTTGTGCTAATTAGAATCTGAGGAAGCCCTGAGAAGAAGCCTGTCATCATGAAATTTCCTGGGCTGCAGACAAATGGTAGGAAATCCTCAGAGTTCTCAGTTTTGCAGTCATCCTCAACTCTGGAGGAACTGATCCACAGGCCAGAATCAAAGATTCAAGCCAGACTATGTAGCTTCCTCTTCACAGCAGTACCTGCATTTTTGAATCATATGTAGGATTATCATGGCTGACCTTGCCAGAAGCTGAAAAGATCTTGAGAAGACTTCAAGGCATTTCACTTCTTCCATGTTGCAGCTGGTACTGCATAGGCTGGGAGGTCTGACATGGAGGTTGGGGTTGGATCTGATAATCACTTGATTCAGAAACCCAGCTGTCATGATGGTTGGGATACGTCAGGGAAAAGGAGGAAGGTTGCACATTTGGGTAATCTGATCCTATGCTAAGTCTCATCCCTAGCAATGAGAGTCAGGAGCTAATTTACTTTCTGAAGCTTTAATGTGTCTTCAAAAATACGCTGTCAGTTATTGTCACAATTCTGGATGTTGGGATATGTCTCATTTCTGCCCCTTCTGGAATACTGTGAGAGTCTTCCTTTCAATTATTTCCTTTAGCTTCCAGTCCCAAAGTCTAATAATGTAACATGTGGAGAGGGGGAAAAAATGCAGAAAAAATGTATTTCAGCACTTTTGAATTCAGCTTTTCATTTAGCTGAATGCCTTTTTAGTCCTTATTTCCTAAGCTTGGACAAAAGTCTAAGCTGATGAAGAAAGGTAGCTACTTACTTTTTATGTGCATAGGTGCTCTGGAAAGCATGTCTGTGATCTCCCTGGAACAACCTGAAACCTAAGAATTCAACATATGATGATATTCAAAGATATTTCTTCCATCTGGCTATCGATGCTTTATGGCCACATCTTTGGTGCCCATAGCCAAGCAGAAAGAAGGGTTTTTTCCAGCTCAGCCCCTATCTGGGCTGCCCTGTTTGCAGTCTTTCCACATGATAAACAGGCTAATTAATTTACAGGATAAAATGAGAAAAGGAAAAAAAAAAAAAGGGGGGGCATGGGGGAAAGGATCAATGGACAAATTGAAATGTCATTTCCCAGCCTGCAGCTGGACTCTACTGCCTCTCCTGTCTCTCTCCCACCCTCTATTTCATTTCTTACCCTTTTGGTTTTTTTTGATTTGGTTATAAAAGCCAGGATGTAATTGGAACTGGCACTGAAATCAAACAGCGTGACCTTGCCAGGTTTCTTCCAGTCCCACCACACCATCCTTGCTGGCTGAGGGAAATAAAAGAGGTTGGAGGGGGAAGCGAGGGAGGGCGGCAGCACAGAGAGTCCCCTGACAACTCGGCTGCTTGCGTGCCTGTCTTTGAAGGGCTTCTCTTCTATGCATCTCTTATTTATTTAATTTTGTCCAAGGCAGCCAAAGTGCTTTGGGGACCTGAGGGGTGACAGCAGAGCATACAAGCAGCTTTTTCTTAGGAGCTGACACATAAAGCTGCTGTGGGAACTGAGCAACATAATCTGCCAGCTCATGAGAGTGGTGTCAGCTTGAAGAAGCTGGGAGAACAAGGGCCTTGATGCCTTGACCTTCTTGGCCTGTCTGGAGCTAGAAGGAGCAGTCTCTTATTTCCAAAAGCAAGATGAGTGGCTCTGGCCATGCTCCCTAATTCTGCCCTGTAGCAGCACCCTTCCAGATGACTGAGCCAAGAAAACTCATGTCATCTGTGAGCCAGGCATTTGCTGGGGCTCAGATGTCCCCAAGGAGAAAATTTAGCACAGAGTGTCTGTGGCTCATCTGCTCAAAAGCAGGTCTTGTTCTTAGGAGGGCTGGTTTTTGCTCTGTGCCCCAGGGCTGAGTCCTCAGTGAGCTTTTCAGGAGGGGCCTATGTGCGCATCTTTTTTGCTCTAACCCTGTTCTTTGGGAAGAATTCTGGCAGGCAAGGAGGTGTAGTGCAGTTCCAGGGGTCTCCAAGTTCTGGAAGGGAAGAGGTGTGTGGGGCAGTTCAGTACAATGGGAAGCAGCCCCTGAGTTCTAGTGTGGAGATGCCTGGATGCAGTGCCCCTAGAGTGGGGCTAACCAGACCCCTGGAACAGCCCAGTTTTGGGATTGTGAGGCTCTCATTGTGAGAGGCAGTTAAAGTGTGAGCTCAAGGCACATAGAACAGCAGGGAATAAATCTACACTAAATCAGTCCCATCGTTGGTGCCCTCACACACAGCCAGGTCTGCGGTGTTAGTTTTTACAAACTGGAGTAGGAAATGAGGATGAAAGCGAGACAGCAGTGGAGGAATGCTGCAGGACCTCAAGGGACAAGACAGCAAGCTTGTTTACAGGCCACTGAGAAGCTGGGTTTGGAGCAAATAGTGTTTGGTGGGATTGATAGAGCCTATATAACAATATCCCCATCTCCCTCCTCCATTCTATTTGTACACTGTATGCCCATTAGATCACTCTGAGTTTACACAGAAACTGCTGAGGTTAAAAAAAAATAAATAAAAGAAATACACATATATATATTTTATAAGCCTGTATTTCTGTGTTCTAATATGAATGAAATATAGAAAATGTGAGTGAATGGAGCTCCCATAGGAGAATAGGTAGGGAAGCTTGAGTCAGCAGAAGCAGAGCAGGACAGACAAGGTTTATGGAGGCCTTGATACTGCCTCGTTGAAAACAGTGATTTGTGAACTCATGGAGATGAATAATATGGTTCATTTCAGTTGCTTCTTTGCAGACTTAAGCCAAATTCCAGCGTGATACTTGAGGTACTTTTGGTACATGATGGGATAGGTTTTTTCTTTTGGGGATAATTCAGACATGATGCTGTGTTCATTCATGGTAGAAGGGAAGCTTCCATGAACTTTAGATGGATCAGATTCAGGCCCATAAGTGAACAAACCCACTATTTAAACTATTATGTAGCTTTCTCTGCTACTGCTGCTTTGTGGTGGTTTGGGTTTTTTGCAGTTAGCATAAGTTCTTTGATTTCCCTTTTCTTTACTTTCCGTTCCTAAACAGCTCTCACTTTCAGATTATCAGGTACTTATGTCTTACTGCTGTGGCTGTGCACCATGGACTCTCCTGTATAAACATTTGCAAAATTAAGTTTTATTCCCCCAAAGGAGCACTTTCTGAAGTCAAAGAACACCCTTCTACTATGAATATCAATGTAATTAGGGAGATTTCACCCTGTGCAAAATGCTAACAGCTTTCTCCCAGCATGTAGCACTTGCTCGTAAATAAGGCAAACTGTACTTTTATGAACACGAGATCAAATTTGTCAGTGACTATGCTTTGGCTGCACTTAATTCCACTTTAACATCCCCCCTCTGCACATAGTTGGCCAATTTAATTGTATGGCCAAAAAGAAAAAAAAAAGAAAAAAAAGAAAAAAAATGAAGTTCAGCATTGTGGAAATATTAATAGAAACTGAATTGTAGAAATTCCACGGAGAATATTCAACATAGAAGGATTTGTTCATTTGGCACACCTTAACAATTGTCTAAGAGAATCAGTCTTTAAGTTCCCTGAGCCATGATTTGACTTATCAGAATAAGCAGTATCAGATTTTCAACTGAAAAGTGAGGGAACCACCGTAGTTGGAGGATAATATCACATATTTATCAATAATAATGATTGGTTTATTCTCTAAAGCATCAGGTAATATAGTCCATGTCATCAGCCCTGGTAGTTTATATTTTGATGTTTTGAGTCTCCATGTAAATATGCAATTCTTTGCTCCACTTTGCTAAACTCTTGGCTTTAATGTAATTTGCCAGTGAGTTCTTTTGCCGAAGTTCAGTGTTCTGTCAAAAAAAAAATCACTAGTAAATTTGTAATCACCACCTTTCAGCTTCATTAGCTACTAATTTTTTCTTTCATTCTAAAGAAAGAAAACTAGCTCTTCACCTCCGTTCTCCGTAATATTTACTATTTCATAGACTTTATCACACCTCCTCTTATTTGTCTTCTCTTTGATACAAACATCCCCCCCCCTTTTATTCCTGTTTCCTGTATGCATTTTTCCACTCCTGTTATCATTCTTACCACCTTTCTAAAGAGGAGGCTGAAACAATACATCGTGACTTATCTGGCCACTAGTCAAACCATCTGGAATTTCAGACTTCACCTTAGAGGGGGAGGGAAACTGAGTGGGGGGGAATCCATCAAATAAATTGGAAAAACAAATACATTTATTGAACTCACCATCTGGTAGTGCACATTCCACCAGCAGAACAAAAAAAAAAACCCCACCAAGCTAAATTCAACAAATCAATTATTCATTGTGAATTATTCACTAGCTTCTATTCCAAACACTGCCAAGATATGTTTGTTTATTTTCATTTGGAGTTTAAAAAAATCCATGGCAACATTGCTGTTTGTCTGTGTTCAAGCACAAAGAGCAGACCTACACTTCTGTTCTGGATGCCTTTATTTAATCAAAGAAAAGCAACAGATCAAGAAAGAACAAAAGCAAAGTTCTCAGAAGAGAAAATAGCAGGTGTCTGTAAAGTATCTCTTCACCGTGTCTGATAAAATGGTAGGTGTTGCAGGTGGCCAGGGTGTTTTAGAAACACAAACGTGAAAAATGCAGGGAGACACTGTATCTGTTACATCTGTATTAGGGCACCAGCTGACACAGACAGGGTTTGTGCCACAGCTGAAGAAAACAGATGGATTGTTTTTTACTGGAGAAGAGCTTAATAAACTGGTGTGGCTGCAGGTGTGGGTTTACTTACACTGTCAAACTGGAGAGTAGAGGATGGGAGAAGAGAGAGTTTGAGCAGGTGATATGGGAACAGGAGGATTAGGAGCATCCCCATCTGATGTGCAGCTGCCATGTGCTTGGGCTCAAGTTCCTCCCTGGTTTGGTCTATTTTTGTGGCTCCACTTGCGCCGTAGGACTGCAGTGGGGATCTGAGTAGTCCAAGGCAATGGCGATTTGTAATCTTCTCTCTGGTTTACGAGCTTCTGCAGAGCAAGGCCATTTGGGGAACTGGGAGACCTGGACAGCCGTGGGTGGCGTGGTTAGATCTGAGGAGTCAGCAGAAGGGACAAGGTAAGAGCTGGCTATCCATGGCCCTCATCCTGCTGCTCTATTGGAAAGCACAGCAGTAAAGGAGCTATTCTTTTTTTTTTTTTTTTTTGTCCCAACTGACTTACTGCTAACAACTAATTAAACCCCTAATTGAATATTGGCCAAAGAGCAGTCAGATAAATGGTTAGGAAATGGAAGGAAATAAAACTGCACTATGACTCACGGTTTATATTGATTGTGGGCTCCTCCAATGTAAGGTGCCAGGTGTCTGCCCTTTGGGGCAGCCAGAGCATTTTTCCGTGTGTTTGCACACTGCCATGCACACAGCCTGGCTCCTTTGGCTACTGCTGCCTTTGGAGACCAGCAGTAGCACTGTGGTGTGCAAACATCCTTTTGCAGGTGCTGATCTTGGCATCCCAGTGCAGGATTTGTTATTTTGCATCATATGAGATGTTCAGTTCTGGCTTTATAGGGGTGTTGTACCAGAGAGCCCTTTGCCTTTACCCGGTGATGAAATTATGTTATTCACTGATTTATTTCCAGAAGTATGGGAGGCAGAAGCTCTCGTTTGGGCACAGGCTTTACTCTTCAAATTTTTTTTCAAAATTTTGTTCCTAGTTCTTCCACGTTAAGAAAAATAAAAAAAGCCTGGTCCCACCTTGCTTTCAGATGCAAATTTTAAAATTTTCATACCCCCTGATCACTGCCTGCCTGGTCATCAATTTTGTGCTTGCAATTAAATCATTAGCACAAAATGTCCCACCGTTAAGCTGTCGGCAAAAATGCTGCTGTCTCAAATTGCACCAGGATAAGAGGTAAGAATTCTTACTGATGAAGCAATACTCGGGTTTGGAATGAGTGTATGCTACCTTCTTAAAACCGTGGCCCAGATTTTGGGAACTAAGGTTAGAATATTCAAAGCAGTGGCATTTCCCATCTGCTGATGTCCTCAGCTATCAGGTTGCTGTACTGAGCAGTTTTCTCTGCTAGATATCTCTACTGCTTCTTGTGGCACGGATGCAAATATATATATTCAGAAAAAGGAGAGAAAGAGCGAAAGAGAGATTGAAATTGAAAACACACAAGATTAAAAACAAGAGAAAAAAAATAAAATAACACAAACCAAAAAGCTCAGCAAATGGAAGATTAGGGAAAATCTTCCATTTTCCCCCCCGAAAAAGTTTTTCATCATCTGATTTGCCTGGCTTCAGTCCAAACATTCCTCCTCCACTCTGGCGGGTGTGGCTTCTTTGTTTCCTGGTGTTCCTGTCCCCACTGCCCTGCCACTGGTTTGCCTGGGCGAGTCTGTGGAACTGTCCGAGTGCTGGCAGGAGGGTGGGGGAGCATCAGAGAGCGAGCCCCAGGGAACCGGCACTGCCCCGGTGCAGCTCAGTGTGTGGGAAACAGGATCAATGCCCACCTGTGCTTTACAGGGACTGATGCCTCCCCCAGCGAGAGGTTGCCTGGAGCACAGTCCAGATCCAGGGGCTACGTGATATTAGGGATGGCTGCAGGAGCTGGAGGTGTTGGTGCAGAGAAGGTTGGTTAAGCAGAAAGTGAGGCGGCAGAGCAGCTGAAACCCCTGAAAATCCCTCTGCACTTCATAACTGGGAGATCAGAAACATAGGGGTGTATAAACTAGGGGACACAGATGATTTTGACACTCAATACCGTCTTCAGAAGAAGATGCATTTGCAAGGGTGGATTCCTTTTTCTTTGGGATTTTTGGGCAGGAAGGCTTAAAATTAATGCCAGTAATGCAAAGGCTGCCAGTGTTTTTCAGCAACATTGTTCTCCAAGATACAGGGGAGTTTTGTTTGCCTTTACAAATTATTTATTCTGACAGTTATTGTGTGTTCAACAATAAATTAAGTTAAAATAGACTAATAGCACATATTCACAGATGCTCTTAACAGCTCAGTAATAGATAGGAATTTCTTCTCCAACTTCATTCTCCTTCTGAAGTAGACAGGGTTTGAAATGTAAGCCAGACAAATGTGGGATTCTCCAATGGGAAGGATAGGTAGGTAGACAGGGAGAGAGCAGTCTGCAGCAAATGCCTCTTGTTGCTGATATGCGATGGCAGAGGACTGAGATCACTTTGGTGTTAATGGCAATTCAGAGTTTTCCCCCAGCAAATAATGTGTAAAGTGAGAACTTGCATTTTTAGCACTTTGAATCTTTCTGGAAATCTCAAACGCATGGCAGTTGACTCCGTCTCACAAACATTGTTGCAGCATCTGTCTCATGGGTCTTGTGGCTCTCCCTGCATGTCAAAGGCACCCCTTCCTCACCAAGCTGCCATGCCTTAGGCAAACCTGTCCATGTTATCTGGTACAGTGCTGCATTGAGGCACTGCTACCCTGAGCTCTTTGTGCTGCAGGTCAGCTCAGAGGGTGGAAGTGACATCAAGAGGAATGCACCCTTATGCCCCAAGGCAGAGTCAGCTAAACTGATGCCATTCTAACCAGCCAGGTATCTGATATGCTTTCACTTTATTAAGGCTTTTGACACTTGTGGCATCCCCATAAGCAAATCAGAGAAGGTCAGTTGAAATACCCCAGGGTAGCTGCAACATCTCTTGTGCTCAGAGAGGAGCTACCAACAGTTCTCTGTCAAACTGGAAAGTGCGTGGAGTGGCAGGGCTCAGTCCTACGTCAGTCACTGCTCAGTATTTTCTTTCCTGAGCTGGATGATAGGGGTAGCAAAGAAGCTCTTATTTTTAATGTTTATGGGATTGCAGGCATGCTTGTGGAACGGGCTAGAACAAATTGCTTAAATTGCCTGAAAAAGTTGTGTCTGAAATTCAGGGAGAGCATGTGCAAGGAGATGCACTTCATCAGGGATAGTGAAGTATGTGTATATGGGCCAAGGAATGGCAGGCTGAGGAGCAATCTTGTGGAAGAACACACTGGAATTACTGTGAAATGTGAAGTCAGAAGGTGCTAAACTGGAGCAGAGGTATATTTGTTTAATTATTCTCATCTTTTCCCTCTCTCCTGCAGCAGCCAGGACACTGAGTATTACTTCCTGACCTGCCTCCCTAGCATACTTGGGGTCTGGCCCTGAATCTCTGCTATAGCCAGACAATCATGGGCACAGATAGGTGACAAAAAGTTATGGAGGGGCTGTGGTGACTCTGGGGTGCATCAGGGGCTCCAGCTTTTCTCCTTGCTCCTTGTCTATTTCTGTGCCAACTGTGGAAGTCAAGAACCCCGATGCCATTAGCACACCTGTGGCATCAGGGAAAGAGGGAGCTAAACAAGTGGAAGAATGAGGCAGAAGGCAGCATATCAAACCAACGTGCTATAAAAACACCCCAGTTGCTGCAGGAACTGCTTCTCCGTCGGCAGCAGAGCGCTGTGTCCACCTGTCCAAGTCCTCTGAGGCAGCACAAATGAAAGCCTAATTCTTAGGCATTGAAAGTAATCTGCCTATCATCACCTCCTCTCCTCCCTTTGCCTGCTACTTTCCATCTCCCACTTGCCTCATATTATTTCCTTGTAAACAAGGTAGTCTCTGTTTCCTTGAAAAGCATCGAGTTGGTGGTTAGACCTGGAAGGATAATTCACAGAGGTGTACTGGCTCTGCAGTTTTGCATCGCCTATTGCAATGTCTGTGAGCTGAGGGCAGTTGCCTTGACTTTACTCAAGGAATGATTGTTTGCTTACTTGTACGGCTCTTTTTGTGCTTGTGCTTTTTTCCCCCCCATTCTTTCCTTCTCCCTGTTTTTTTCCCTCCTTTTTGTGTTTTTAAGTCAGTTGACCATCAAGTATCAGAAGTTTGCCATTGAATCTACCTTGGTTGTGGTAGATCACACTCTCTTTCCTTGTTTTCATGATTTGCTGAGGATATTTCCTGTAGCCAGAGGGTGTTCTGAAGAAACCAGTGGCTTTTACACTCTCTGGAAGAGGAATCAATTTATGAAAATAGAACATAGAAGAACATAAGACTACTTGGAACTCATTTGAAGGTTTTTTTCTCTCCCCAGGCTTGTGCCCAAGTATCATTCCTAGGAAATTTGAGCATCTCTGCATTTCTTTGGCTATGTGGGAGTTTAGAGGTAGTCTGTGCATGCCCAGTTACATCCATGCACACAAACATTTTACACAGTTAGGTGCATCCAACTGACTTCTCTGATTGCTTTGGAACCAGAGTTGCAGTGGGAGATTTTGGGAGCTCTTTCCTGTTTGCTGTGACCAGCAGTGTCTGGTGCAATATAAAGTACAACTTCCGACGCGAATGTGTGCATATGTTTGAGCTTCTTCTTTGTTCTCTGGCCTTTACCGTTACGTGGGTTGGCAAGCTGGGAATGGCTTTGTGCCAACATTTAATGGGAGCAGCTCCCAACTGCTGAACGTGAGTGCAGAAAGCAAATGCAAAAGACAGGGGGTTTTGATAGTGAGAGCAGCCATGATTTAACTGGGGAAAATTCTTCTGTAATACAGATTCTATAACTTTCTCAACTCTGGTTATGACACATTTTAAAATCCATACTGCTGTGAAGTAGAAATTATAGCCAATTAAACAAGACTACCAAACAGAGTCTGTCCCCAAATTTTCCCTTTTTGTATTTGTTGAACTGCACAATTATTTTAAATTGAGTGTTGCATATTCATAAACCACATTTCAAACCACCCAGTCTTCTGGTTTATGTATCTAGTTGGAATATTAGCATATATTTCAGTAGCTCATTTAATTTCATTGATCCCAAAGTTCCTTAGAGCAGACGTGCGTGATATTTGTACCGGTACCGAAGTGCAGCCTCCTCTGCGACAGAATATAACAGGTGTTTAACAGAGTGAGAATTTCCTCCCACCACATCAGCTAAACCAACATACAGCTGCCTCTGCTTCCACCAGGAATGCCTGGGTAGGTTGTGTACAAATACAACGTAGAGCAGAGGGATTGCAGCACATCTACGACATTAGCAAATTTCTTTTCTTGGATTGCTGTTGAATCCCATCTCTGAGAGTGACCTGAGACCCTAAGGGTCAGTCCATGTGGACAGGTCATGCAGGTGTAATGGGAGATGTGGATTTTAGTGGCTGTCATTGTGGTGATGGATAGGGGTTACCCAGGCTTTTGGGAAAGCCACTCAGGAGGAGCTCAGGTGAATGAGGCCTCACGTGAGGGAGGATGAGTTACACGGTGGGGTTAATGGGTGCAGGGATATCTTCTCAAAATCACACCTTACATTTGAGTGGTACAACTTTTCCATGCAGGAAAACCCAAAGACCCACTTGGCGAAATGAAGGTTATCAGTTGCCTGTCACTTTTTAAAACATAGCACAGGGATTGGTAGCTCATGGAGGGGACCCTTCAAAGCTGCACCCAGCATGTCCCTCATAGAATTCCGTGGCAGCACTGCTGAGTTTCTGAGTCACTAACACTGTTATTTGCAGTTTCTCCCATCCAAACAGTGACAGTTCGTTTCTCAGCTCTGTTTAGCTTGTCAGCTCTGCAGTGGGGGGCTACGGCTCCTCAGGCACAGTTACTGAGAAGAGGGAAAGAGAAACCTCTTAAATTTCTATCATCTTTCATTCTCATGACATTTATCAAATTTTCTGTGACAAGTTCAGATTGGATGTGTTCCTCTGCCTTTCTACAAGTATCCCTCTGATGAGCAGGGAGGGTGAGACAATGGGCAGTATACGCTCAGAAAAAAAAAGGGGAAGGCGTTGTATGAGGGAGGAGGAGGAGGAGGAAGAAAAAGATTCACTGAAAAACCCAGAAATAAAAATAAAATTTAAAAAGGCCCCAAAACCTACAGAAAGAGGAAAGAGATAGAGAAAGAGACAGGAAAATAAGGAAAATAAATGGCTTAAGATTGTTTGAGACTTATTAAGCCCACACACTAGAGTCTGCAGTCTTTAAAATACCTGGAAAAACAAGTGTTGTCTTTACTGTTGAGTCTGCCAATATTCTTGTCACACACCTAGTTCTGCATTTTCTGGTCCTTGGTTTTCTCCTGCATTTCTCCACTACCTTTTTTCTTTCTTCTTTTTTTTTTTTCCTATAGCTACTATTTGCCTCAGTCACTGTCTTACGTCTTCAGGAGGTTTTTTTCTTTCAGTCCCTTTCTCCCTAAGTCCTGAGCCTGGAAGGGCTACAAGAGGTTTCTTCCATTTCCAAGGCAGATGGACAGCCACAGTAGATCATGCCCACCCACCTTCTCTTTCTTAGGCCATGTCAGGGGTTGTCCCAGGAGAAGAAAGGCAAAGAGAGATCTGAACGAAACTTCCAGATCCTTCTGCATCTTTTTCCCTTACAGTTTGGGATCATGGTGCTGAGTGAATTGATAGTGGTCTCTGCGTCCATCAGCTGCATAGTTTAACTGCCAGCTCTCAGGGGGTCATTTGGAGAAGACCACCTACCAGGGAAAGAGGGGTTACATGGGCAAATCAGTATCTCCCTGGCTGTTTCAAAATGCTTTTTCCCAGGCCTGTGACATTTGATGGCCTGGTCCATACTGGGCAGTGGTAGCAGGTTCTGCAGGGTGCTGGCACCACCACCGCAAGGGCTCTGTCTAGAGACCATCTCTTCTTAAAAATCATTGCAGCTCCAGCACACTCAGCTCTGCTGACACATGGGTATTCACCAGCTGGTACGGGCAGTGGCTGGTATCTGTCATTAACTTCAAGATAGGGACAGATCACAGCTGCCTTCATCCTGAGCTCCCATCTCTACACAGTGTGCAGACAAAGTTTCATGGCAAGACAAAGCCACACATGCCTGGAAGTTTAGGGTCTGCTGGCCACATAATTGTGCACAAGAAAAGCGACTGAAAAACCCACTGGAATGAGCACAATCTGACTGAGCAGAGCTGTGCTTGCTAATGACATTGATGAGTTTTGCTTGTGGATAGCAATGAGCCACACATTTTTACTCCCAGAAGTACAAATGGTCCTTCAGCTGCTGTTTGGTTTATCTTTCTGCTAGGCTGGCTGCTGCACATGCTTTTCCTCTGCCATGCATCTAGTTTCTCTCTGTGTCAGAGGAAAAGCTCTGAGGGAGTGCTGCATACTGGATTGGTAGCATCTGCCATCTTTTCAAAAGATGTGTTAGAGAGTCCTGATGGTTTGCACACGTTTGTCTGGGCTCTCTGTGGCTGAAGGAGTATCATGTTGGTTGCCATCTGCCCTCAAAGTTCAGAGGCTGATTGAAACACTGCCAAATATCAGGGAGTTTTCAGCATTAATCAAGACATCTCTTGGATCTGGAAATCAGCAGAGAACACACATTTCTGGGAGATTTACATTATTATTAGTCAGAAAGCAACTTCTCTCTGTGGCTTAAAACTGTGGAAATGTTTGAGAATGAGTGGATGGAAGTCATGAGAGGTAGAATTAATTAGGTTTGGGATTCCTCTCATTTGGACCAAGAAGGTTCACAGGTGGTTGGTTCTTTTTTTTAACCAAATCACCCTGGTAATCTGGAAATGTCTACAGATCCATCCTCTTTGGCACTTATTATCAGACATGAACAGGTCTGTGGTAACGGAATGACTGAAAGAGAGCATGAACTGGGTAGCTCAGCTCAGGTCTCTGTTTCAGGCTAAACATGACAGAAATGGAAAAAGCCAAAGATACAGCCATTCATTGATTCCCTGTGCTTACAGATATCTGCTCAAACATGCAGCATTTCCTTCTTGATAGTATTTCTGTTGCATGTTACTGTCCATCTGCAGGGAGATTACATATTTAGCATCTGTCTACCCATCCATCAGCATTACGTTTCTTAAGGCACCCGTTAATGTTGGGTTTCAGCATCTGTCTTCCTTGCCACCTGCTCTCTGTGTTCTGCATCTTTTCTGACAGAAAATTTCCTCTCTGTTGTGGGCATTTGCTCTCTTGCATCTCGGTTTGGGTAGAGACTCACTGGCTCTCTTTCATGGAGATTGCTTTTCTTTTCTCCCTTCTGCAGTGTTCTCTGAATGTAAAATAAAAGTGAGGCTGGTTGAGACATTTAGCCTGGCTGCTGGAAGATCCAGGCATGACTTGCAGTGTGTCACTGCTTCCTGATGGCATAGGACAGCTCACTTCTGCAATTACACACAGTACCAGCAGCATGTCAGAATCCTGACTTGCACAGCGTCCCAGTTCAAACAGCTTATTTGTGATTAAGAAAGATGTTGGCATTTTCATTATTCAGAAGTATTGAAAGAGTCATCCCAGTATGTTGAAAAGTGGCTGACTTGGACACCAAAGCAATGTACAGGTGAACATCTTGACCTTTTAACTGCCAGGCTATTTTAGCCATGCAGTCAGGTGGAGAATTATACTGCTGAATCTACCAGGACTTGTTACCTACAGAGAGTAAAATGCTCTGTATGGAGCTGATGTACCCTGGAAGCTCAGGGCAATTAGCTGTGCATAATGAGAGTCACAAGTTCTCAAGGCCAAAGTGCTCAGCTGCTCCACTCTTGGAGATCATGGACTCTCCACAGGGCCTGACCTTCACTCTTTAACTTGAGCATCACCCTTGGCATGTAGATAAACAAGAGGCTGGAGTAACTGGGATAGAAAATTGTGGTAAACACTGTACAGTTTTAAAGCTCTGCTGCTGCTGAAGGCCTCAGGTTATGGGAACAACATAATTGTTTTGACTGTTTTTTTCTTCTTGTCATTAAAAAGAAGAAAGGTAGAATCTAAGTGCAGTCTGTCTCCTGTCCCTAGCTGAAGCACTAACTTACTGTGTGTCTTGTAATGATACTTAGAAGCCTTGGTGTCACTATTAGCAGTGTACAAAGATGTATCAAAGAACTGATTCCTTCCCCAGAAAGCTTGTGATCTAAAGTACAGATCCTACAAAGCATTAAGAATCTGCTTAGTAGTGTGTTACAATTATAACTGATAAAAAATGCTGTTGTGGAAAATATAGTTCCCAAATACCAGTCAGGAACGCAAGCTACAGAGCCCTCTAACAATACATGATAAGAAGAGTTCCAGAACCAGCAAGTTTACAGCCAAAATGTTGAGCACTGACCCTCTGTTGGATTTCTTACAGTGCATACAAATTCAGTGCCTGTGTAAGGCTTTGCAGACACTATGCATAAAAGAGGAAAAGATAAGAAATAGATACAACAAAGATATAGGTGGAAGCATAAGGTAACAATGTAATGTAATATTAAGAATATAAATCTAAGATAGAATTGAGAATATTCCAAGAGCTTGAGTTTTTTCTGCAACATTAACTTGATTGCATCGCACACTAGAATATATATAGGTTCTCTGTTCTTATTTTACCTTTGAAATGTACAATTTCATATATAATGTGTGATAAATAGGATGTACAATGGCCTAGAATCAATGGTGCAGGAGAAACTTTAACATATGGAATGGCTTGACTTCTAAGCTTGATTTCTCAGTCTTAATGTTTTAGCAGTGCTGAGGTTTTTGTACTGCAAACATAATGTTTGCATGCATGTGCCCTTCTGAAAACTAGGTGAAACAGAAGCCAAACTTAGCCATGCAGTAGTGGTGTCTTTAAAAAGAAAGACCTAACGAGCTTGTTGCAAAGCCCATCTGTTTGACAGGCCATTTGTTGAGTGCTAGTGCAGCTGGAGTGGGATTCTCTCCGATGGGAATAGATGGGCAGGCTGATAATTTTTATACAGGAGAGCTGAGTCTGTGGGGAAAGAAAAATGTTTTTGCATTAGTTTTGTTACCTTTTTGTTGCCCTATTTGTTAATAGTGGTACTTCCTTGGGGCTCTTTCCCTATTTCAAAATTGAGATAAATAAAGAAAAATAGGTATTTTTCCCCATAACCTTGGGGATAAACTGGGCTGACTCTGTAGAATGACAGAGATTTTCTCCTGTGGAGTGGAGAGTGCTGGGGTTTAGAACATGTTATTTTAGACAGATATCTATTTGGACAGAGTGAAAAACCTGAAGATGATGAATGGCCTGTATTTGCACATTTCCCAACTGAAATGCTAACATTACTGGAGGCCCATTTCCCAAATCTGATCTGAAAGACATGCTTCATACTTATGTCTCTTCCTAGTGCTTTTATACCATCATAAAGACTTTAGTATCCCATCAAGACATATTAACATTTTTCCTTGAGCTGGGATGGTGTGAAAGTGGCTTATTTTCCAAAACTCATCATGCCTTCTCCAGGTAACAAAGAAGTCTCATATATCCTCACTTTCAGTCCTCTTAGAAGCTCAGGGCATGAAGAAGGCTTGATGTGACAGTCAAATAGGTAAGAACTCTGATGAAGTCCATGAAAATACAACCTAAGGCTCTCAGGGAAAAATAATTTTTACCACTAGTGCCCTTTCCCAGTGTGATGGCCACAGCAGAGTTTTTGTTGTCTCCTTTCTTAAGGAAGAAAACATGGAGTGACAAGCAGATATAGGAGTGGAAGGTAACAGATGATACATGGAAGCATTATGTATGAACATAAACATAAATATATGATGGGAAACATTGCATAGCCCCAGTCAATGTTTCCCCCTTCGTCCTTCTTTCTGTTTCAAATCAGATAAATTAATATTTTATTTTTGTGCAGCTGTAGGGGAGATATATTATTGAAGGGATCAGGGATCATGTTTTCCCAGAGTCTCTCCCCATTCCCTGGTTTTCTGTGCTAGATTAAAGCAAGTTTAAAGAGAAAAATCAACAATGACTTCTAGGGCTGGGGTTGTGGAAGTTCCAAAAATTCCACCCAAACACTCATGGAAAGACCCTCTGCAAGGTTTCATTTATGCCTCAAGTCCTTCTTGTCTTGCTGTACTCAACATACTCATTAATAAGGCTCCCATTAGACAGGGACATCAAGTTTGGCTCCTAGTAAGTTATATAGATGCCCAGGGTCTGGCTATGGTGAGAAGAACGGTGTGTTGCTCAAAGCCCTGCCTGCAGTTTTGGGTTCTGCATCTGTGCATGTCTCAGGATCCCTGTCAGAAAGCAATGCTTCCCTACTTGTGTAGCATGCTGTAAAATACATGCATGAAAACCTCTAAGGAAATAAGTATATTGTGGTATTGCAGTCTTGGGTATAGGAAAATCTGCTGCTCATTTGTGTTGCGTTTGTTTCTTTATTTTTTTTTCTGGAGCAGACCTGAGGGCATCTCATCCAGGGAATTAGGAATACTTCAAGAGCACTGAATTCTAACCAATTCAGCAGATATTTTTGTGGTTTCAGTCTCACAGAGGAGACAGGGTGACCTAAAAGTTTTGGGTCCACACTTAAATCTGTCTATACTGTCCCTCAACAGGACACCCTGCACATAATCTCCAAATACAAGATACTGCTCGGTCCTGTTAAAAACCCGGTTGTCTTCAGCCTGCCAAAGTACGAAGGTGCTGATGAGTCTGATAAAGTTCAAAATAGCATTTGAAAACAGATGAGTTATCATCTGAAAACAGTTAATGGGGCAAGTAGGTGCCCTCTCCAGACCAGGTATAGGGGGCATGAGCAGCTCTGTTTTTCTGTCATCTCTGTGTGAATCTCCAGGTAAGATATTGCAGAGATTTAGTGCCATGACACAGAGATAACACATATGTTTAGGTCATGTTTGTTTCTGGCATTTCAGAGGCCAATGTGTTCTTTCTTTTCCTGGAGAGTCTCCTGGCTGTTGCAAATGTCTTTTAGGAAAAAAATGCTGGGGAGAATAAACAGATCCCACAGGCTGATCTAAAAGATATTCCTTTCTGGTTTTTGCTGATAGTAGAAGGGGATGTATTTGAGAGTGGGGGCACTGGGGGAAGCATGGCCATTTGCCTGACCCCCCAGGAGTTCAGTGAGAGGCTTTATCATCTCGTAGTGTGCTAAGGCATTTACCAAGTCCTGTGCAAAATTGTCACTTTCAGTGCAGCGAAGGTGTTGGTGCTGTTTAGAAACACAGCATCATCCTCCATGAAAATCATGCATGTAAAGCCTTGCCTTAGGCCCCTCTAACCTCCCCCTTCTGCCCCTGGGGCTGCCCCCCAACACCATGATCCCTCTGCTTGTTTCATGGCTGAGAAGACACACACAGCTGTAGGAGAAATTCGCATCCTCCTCTGTGTCCTCCCCCTTCCCAGGCACACACAGAAGGAAAATTCAATTAAGCAAGTGATTTGCTGTTGTGCTTAAGTTACAATAGTAGTAATCACACCAATTATAGAAATCAGGTTGGCAATCATGGACCCTGCCCTCTGCATTGCTTATTAACTTCATTCCAGTGTGTGATTTCCCTCCACCCCACTGAAATTGGTGAATGTCACCTGTGTATGTCTCTGCTCCTCCAGGGTGTAATAGCATCTTTGAAACCTAACAACCAATTGCTGCCCTCATACATGCAGTCAGATTTATCCCTACCTCTCTCTATTACAATAATGAGTGGGTAGCAGATGTAGTCAAATGTTTTTGCAGTATTCTCCCTTTGCCCTCCCTCCCTTTCCCTAGCAAGCAATAGTTTGAATCTTAAGCAGTGTCTTGGATTACTTAGTGGAAACATTTCCCAGGCCCAGGGGGAAAATAGTTACACAACTGCCTAGGATCTTTTTTCCGTTTTCGTTTTTTTTTTTTCCTTAATCCTATCTTTCTTTCTACTTGGATGACTCTTCTTTAATTATTTAAACTGTACAACAAGAAGCACCATTAAATATGATGACAGATGTCTCCCTCTGTTCCTGTTCTCCCATCTCTGAGATTATCAATGGAAATCTCTTCACAGGCAAAACATTGCTTTGTTGTAGGGAAATTTTACCATATTTTTCCCCCCTTCTATTGCTCTTGTGAATGTAGGCAGATTTCTAGGTGACTCCCTTTTGTTACCTCTTTCTCCAGCTCCAGAGCCAAAGGGGTGCAAGATCCAGAATACATTTGACTACAAAAATTTTTGAGAAAGAAGCTGTTGGTCCAGTTTCTTTGGCCCAGGCAGGAAATCCCACCTCTTTCTGCCATGAAATGCTGAGATGCTGTATTTCAAACATGGGGCCCTAGCTTTGGGATGCAGCAGCTGTTCCAGATATCCAGGTACCCTCCAAAACCAGAAACACTCAAATCACCATCTTCTTTCCATAAAATTGGTTGTTGCTCATCTGTACATATGTATGAGCTCAGGGTGAAATTGGGTTGTGACATGTGGAGGGAATGAGATGAGGTGATGAATGAGATTAATCTCACACTACTTTAAAAAGATTTCAAGTTCTTTGAATAGAAGTGCCAGTGAAAGAAGAAACAGAATTATGATTCTTCTTATTGATATTGTTCCTTTTTGCTGCTTTGCTCAATCCCAGGGCTGGGAGATGATCTCACATCTCAGGGCCAAACTGAACTCCAGCGTAAGGGGTTAGAGAACTCCACAGAATCACAGAACGGTTTGGGTTGGATGGGACCATTATTTAGGGTAATGCTGTTGCCACTTGTCCTGTCACTACAGACCCTGGTGAAAGGTTGCTCTTCATCTTTCTTATAAACACTCTTTATATATTGAAAGGCCACAGTAAGGTGTCCTTGGAGCCTTATCTTTTCCAGGCTGAACAAACCAAAGTCTCTCAGCTGTTCTCCATAGGGGTGGTGCTCCAGCCCTTCTTGTGGCCATCCTCTGGACTCAGGCATACCGGTTCACATCTTTCTGTGCCAAGGACCCCAGAGGTGGCTGCAGTACTCCAGCTGGAGTCTCATGAAAACAGAGTTGAGGGGCAAAATCACCTCCCTTGCCCTGTTGGTAACACATTTTTTGATGCATCTCAGAATGCAATTGGCTTTCTGAGCTGGGAAAGCACACTACTGGCTCATATTTAATATTTTTTCACCAGTATCCCCATGTCCTTTTCCACAGGGCTGCTCTCAATCCAATTCATTCTCCAATCTGTATTCATACTCGTGATTGCTCCGATGCCGTTGCAGGACCTTACACTTGGTGTTGTTGAACTTCATAAAGCTCTCATGGGCCCACTTCACAAACCTGTCAAGGTCCTTGTGGATAGCGTCCCTCGGCTTCCTGTCGGGTACAAACTCTCTGAGGTGGACTCAACCCCACTGTGTCATTAATAAAGGTGTCAAACAGTACCAGGCCTGATACGGTCCCTCGAGGAACGTCACTTGTTACTCATCTCCATTCAGACCACTGAGTGCAACTTATTCCATCCATCCTTATTCCAATTCCTTATCCATCTACTATTCCATCCATCAAACCCATATCGTTCCAATTTATCAACAGGGATGTTGGTCTGAACCATGTCAAACGCATTACAGAAGTAAAGATAGATGACATCAGTTGTGTCCATCAAAATGTTATCCTGCCTTGTGTAGTGCACAGCTGCTCCTCACGCCACCTCCTGTTGTACTCCTGCCTTTCCCAGTGTGTCCGGGTTGGGCATTCTTCAGTCATTCGTGGCATTTGCTGCAGTCCAAAAAGGAGGCTGTTAGGAGGATGTTAATTTAGATGCTTGTTCAAAAGTCAAATTAGCCTCTCACATCTCTGCCTTTTTGGGATCACTGTTTTTCCTGTGGTTGGTCTGCTGTATTATTTACACTTTCCACAAGAGAGGTGGCAAGCCATCTGGATTTGGTGTGCAGCCAAAGCTGGTCAGATTGTCCACAGAATTAAGATAGAGCTGCCATGTATTGGGAATATCAAGCCCTTTAACAGGTATGAGAGCAGCTCTGGAGTGGCATTTTCCCAACATGCTGTGCCTGGTAAATTGGGCAGCACTGAATCATTTAAGGGACACACTTTATTATGTCTCTCCTCTACTGCCTATCTCATGCTGCAGCTCTCTAAACAAGTTCATTACAAATTTGTGACGTGCTTGGCTCAACATGTTTGTGCAGCGGAGTTGGGACCTGGCCACCAGAGTAACTTGATGTGGTGCTGAGTGGTGCATCCATGTCATGTCACAACCAGGCTGCCTTGAACTGCTGCTGTGATAAGGCCCTCCCTCTTCCCTAATGTGGCTCAGGCTGTCTCCTGAGCAAGCTGATGGAAAGGCTCGGTCACACTTCTTGTCAAGTAGGAGAGGATTCTGTTTAACCAAGAATGTATCTTGAGAGGGAACCAGTGCAGAAATAGTAAATTGGGCCCTAGAAGTTCAGGCAAATGGTTATTCCAGTGTTCTTCTCTCCTTAGGTTAGGTTTATTTTCATAGCCCACGCTAAGAGAGAGCCTCTCTGGATGCCCCAGGGTGCATGGGCAGCGACAAGGAGAGCAGCCTCAAGGACAGAGCTCCCTCATGGAATGGCACTGCCCTGCTGCAGCTGATGAAGTGGCCATTCTCCATGGGTGCCCCAGCTTGATGTCCTGTGCTGGGATGTGGGCTGTGGTGTTACCTCCTGCAGCGGGCTGAGTGCCTGCATCGCAGGGTTTGACAGCAGTGCCGGGCCAAATGCCTGGCTGCACTTTCCACAGTCCCCGGGGCAGGCACAGGCTGTATAATCGGACAGACAGGAGTGGTTTAATCCTAGAGAAGGGAACAGATGGAGAAGGGAAATGGCAGCGTTTCAGGATGTGCAGGTGTTACCTGCCACAGTGCCACTTTCGGTTGGCTGCACAATGAGGTTTCTCTGGTCTTCCTGCCACCTTGGCTGGCCCATGGGCTGAGGGACCTTCCAGCCCGGTGGCAGGTGGAGGAGAGGGGGGCCACTGTGTCCTGGCCAGACCCATGGAGCTTTCATTCCTGCATGTTTTCCTGTCCTGACTCCCAGCCACATGTAAATCTTCCCTTGCTCTTCACCTGCCAGACCCCAGGGCAATGAAGGATCAGGTGGCAGGTAAAGTAATCAATCTGGAGGGCTTTTAGCAGCACGTCCTGCCATCGTTTGACAGCGCATCTCTGTCAAGGAGACTGTGTCTTTCCTTGATCAATAAATCAATCTGTCCTTTTTTACCTTTGTGCACCGGCATGTCAGTCATTTCATGCCATGGACAATGTAGAGCTGGCACTGAAGTGATGTGGTAAACATTGCCTCCTGCTGAGCTCCCTCAAGGCTGGATTAAAGTCCAGGGCCTCTGCAGGATCTCTGCCCATGCCCATGTAGCTAGGGATGGTGCCAATCCACATCCCTTTACCTGCCTGGGTGGTATCTGCTTTCAAGGCAAATCCTCTGTCAGGATATCTCTGTGATGCACCTGAGTATTTCCCTGAGAAGCCTTGGGTTCATGTCCGTGTAAGCCACAGGACCTCATTTTCGTCAGGTGTCACTGAGTCAGACATCTCTCCTGGCTCTCTGCAACAGGGCAGGTGCTCTCTGCCAGCATCTCCCCTTGCATCCCACAAGTTCTCACTTCCGTGTGCTAGAAAAGTTCCACCGCTGTGCTTTGGGGAGAACAAAGCATGGTCTTCCACGGTGATTGCGGGTGGAGGCTTGGAGGACGCTGCTAGACCTGTGCCAAGTGTGGGCTGAGCTGAGCTGCCGAGACTTGCTGGGTGAGGCTCGCTGCTGCTGGCCTGCAGCTGGCCCTGCACGTGCGTGAGTGCTGCACACAGCGTGGGCTGAGCTCCTGGTGCCTGGCTGCTGAGGTTTGCAGAGACATAGCTTGTGTCAGCCTCAATCTCCGATTTATCTCCTCCTGTTCGTGATTTCACAACTCCTTCCTGAGAATGCAGAGGGAAGAGGGCAGCAGCGTTGGGCAGAGAGGGACTGACAAACAGCTGGGGCCTCAGAGCCGAGGTGTGAATGATGCCTGCACACCAGGACATCTTTGCTAGTTTTACCAAGGCCTGGACCAAGCATCACCAAAGTCAGAGTGCTTGGGAATGTCATTCTGTAATATCAACGTGAAAAGCTGTGTCTCTTTCAGCATCTCTTCCACAAAACTGAGACGTGATTATCTGAGACTAGAAAACAGCTGGTTTGGATGTGTCATGCTAATTTAGGGCATCTTCTTTTGTTGTTTTCTTGCTTCTGGCTCTTTTTGGCAACTAGCTTTGCTTTCTCTTAACAGCTTTTGCCCTAAGATCTCCACTTGCAAGTTCAAGGTGTACTAAAAGGGACCCTGGTGGTTGGATGCCATAAAAATGCCTCAGCTTGGTCTTGGGAATTCCTTGTGTTAGCTTGGAAACAGTTGGAAACATTGAAACCAAGGTATCAGGAGACTGGAAGTTTCTTGCTGGAGTCACAAGGCATCCCTGCAACACACCGGAATCATCCAGGAGCCAGCACCAGACTGCAACCTATATTATCCTGTCCCCTACCTTTATGGTTTAACAACAAGATCAGCCTCCCTCTCTAGACATGTCTAATTGTATCCTTAGGCTATCATGACTATAACTACACTGCTGCACTAATTAGGCTTACGGTTCAACATCTTTCTTAATTTCTCCTTTCTTTAATTTCTTTGAAATGTTTTAGACAGCCATCCTAACTTAACCAGTCTTTCATCACCTAACATCCTTCATCTTTTTCTCCCTCTCCCCTGGATGCAGCTGTGGAATGCCAAGCTGTGGAATTACAGCTCCTGTACAGCTGGTGGCTGGTGGAGCAGCTCCTTCCGTTCAGGGACCACGGGAGCTGCAAACAGAGCATCAAGAGTCCTGTCCTCACCCCCACTGTGAGGTTTGGGGGGGGCCCTTGATGTGCTGCACAGCGACAGCTGCAAAATTCCTGGACGACCCTGGATTTGTTCTCATCTTAATTGCTCTTACTTCTTTTTGGAGGTCAGGCCCTGCCATCCATTGCCAGCTCCTCAGAGAATTTAGAGAAAAATAGGGACTAGTAGCTTAAAATGTGGTTCTTGCCTTAAAAAAAAAGAAAAGAAAGAAAAAGTGACTTGATAAGAATAGCCTCTTCCTCCTCTGTTGCTCTGATTTCTGTGTGACTCCAGGTCAGTTCTGCTCGCTCACAGACAGAAAAAAAGTTTTTGCCATTTCTCTCCTGTTTCCCACAGAGCTCCAGGAGAGAGACCTGCAGTTTCTCAGCAGGATAGCTAACTAAAGTCTAAACGAAAAATTGGGGTTGTTCCTGGAAACGAGAGGAGGGGGAAATCCCCAAAGCAAGAGTTTAATCCATATATCTTTTCTTAGATCTGCATAGTGGACAATAAGACTAAAGAGTGACCAGCAGCTTAATCCCTTCAGTAGGGCACACCAGGAATCAGACACTGTGATAACAGTTACAGGTGTTACAGGTTACACTGTGTTCCCTCTTTTGGTGTGCATTCTCCCTTGATTTCTTCAGGAAATTGTTCTTAAATATTTTGGCCAACAAGATGCTTCCCAGCTTTTAACAATGTAAGCATTCTTACATTTTAAGGACAGAGTCAGACAGACAGGGATGTTTTGTCACATACTGCCTACCCCTGTAATGTCAGTATGTAGGGTGGTTTGTGGGGCTAAGAAAATATTGCCAAGCTTTTCCATCTTCTGCTTCCCACAGGCCAGCACCTCTTTTTTCCCTCTTTTGGTGTGCTCAGGGAAAAACACATCTTTCCCTAAAGGGTTTTTCCTTCTGAAGGTATTAAATGTTTTTCCTTCTGTGACTGCTGTAATTGCTGTGAACAGTTGTTTTACATGGGGGCTGCTGTCTGTTTGAGGAATATTTTAAAGAGAGGAAAACTTCAGATCATCAGAAATAGGCTGCAGACTACATTAATGAAGTGGGCAACATCTCCCTGCTCCAGCACATCCCGTGTGCAAAAAACAAAAAATACTTCAGGTTGTCTGTCTGTTAAGCTTGCACACACACCTCTTCTGCACATGGGGTGTTATGTCAGGAGGGTGCCCTCAGAGTCTGGGTGTGAAAGTCTTTAATTGCCAGCTCTGTGCCTCCCTCTCCTCCTTCCCTCCCTCCCTCCCTTAGCTCGCTAAGACTTGCTAAGGTACCTTAATGCAGGGACTCCCAACCATGGCCCAGCCTTGTGAAGCAGGTAGTCATGGCTGGGGATGTCTAGGCCTTCCCAACTTTCTGTTGGCATTTTGTTAGCAGCATCTCTGCCAAGCTCTCTCCTGCCCAGCCTAAGAGCCTCAGGAGGGGGTTGTTCCAAGGGACAGGCAGAAATAAACCCTCTGTCGTCCTGTTCAGAACCTTAGAGCGACTTGAGAGAGAAGGAGAGGTCACAGCCAGGTTTCCTCATGGATTTATGTCTGGCTGGTCCCTAGGGCTGATGTCAGGTGGGTGCTGCAAGTGGAAAATCTTGAAACTGAGACTGTGCCCCCTTGAGATCCCATGGCAAGTCTGCTACACTACGTGTGATAATCCTGGTGCAAGGTGGCTATCAGTTCATCCTGCCCACCTTTGCCATCCCTGTTAGATACCAAGCAGTTCTTCAGTTTCTTTCCTCAGCAGCACTGTGGCTGCTGCCAGGGCTCCCCAGAGGTCACTGCACCTTTCTGCCGGGTGAAGGAAAGGGATTTCACTGCCAGTATGGGTAGCAGCTCCAAAACATCCTGTGTCACTCTGGGACCGTGCTGTAACTCAGAAACTGGAGATGAGGATAATAATAGCTCTCATTCCGTGCTGTGCCACAGGTGTAGAAGAAAGAGTTAAGCCAGCCTGGGGCTTAGGGATGTCCCCATTTTCTGTTCCTTCCTTCCCCTGCCCTCCTCAAATGCAAAGCTTAGTAGACAGGGAGGAAGGAGGTAAAAGCTCTTTCGCAGTGAACTGTGCAAGTCTGCTGTCTGAGGGGCTTCAAGGGCAGCTGCCAGCTATAGTAAGACTTGCAGGAAATTCACAGGAGTTGGCTGTAGGCATGTCAGATGATGTAAGGAGAAGGGACTCACTAATGTATACAGAAATAGAAGTCATCAGGCCAGCTGAGGAGTTGAAGAGAAAGAAAATGTTGCTTACTCATAGGAAAAAAAAAAAAAAGAAAAAACAGAAAGGGGTATGTGGTGTGTTTTATAGTATTTGAGAGGAATTTTCTGCTTTCCTATTCCTTCCCTGTTCCTGTTTTTCCAGATGTTTTTAATTGGTGGAAGTCACCCTACATGCATCCCTAGATTACCAGCTCACAGGCACTTGAAAGTCACAGTGTACTGAGACATGGTGGTGTCCCTGACACTGGGGCTTTTCCAAAAGTGAAAACTCACTCCAAAAGAAGTGTGGAGAAGGATTTAAAGCTGTTGTGCTCTCTGAGTCCCAAACTCCTTTTGTGGTTTCCTGCCCCAAATCTTGTGCATGGGTGGGCCCTGTGTGCCTACTGCCTGGCACCGGGGTCAGTGGGACTCTGCCATCCCACCTCTGACATGTTTTGTAAGTAGGATCTCTTGAACTACAGCATGTGCAAGGCGAAGGCACATCTGACCCCATTCCACAAAAGGAACTTTGTCATCCCTGATGCCCCATTTTTCTCACCCATTCCTGGGGACCCTCCTTGCAACTCCCATCAGCTTTTCTGCTGCTCCCAGCCGTCTCAGCAATAAGTACACAGAGACTTAGTGACCAGGCGCAGTCTGGCCTTGCCCACAGCACACACTTGCTGACCCTCATCCAGCGGCCCTCTTGTCCCGGGGCCACTTGGCAAGCCCCATGGCGGCAGGTGAGATGGGCGAGCTGGCCCTGTCGTGGGCTGTTCGGGGCTCAGGGGAGCAGCCCAGGCCAGGCTGCAGGCTGTCCCGGCAGCCACCCCTGCTGAGGCCCGCGGCGGTGTCCCGCCCGCCTGGCCGGAGCGTGCCAGAGGGCTCGGGGCTGAAGGGATGCGAGGGTGACAGAGAAAGCCAGCGCAGCAAAAACAGGGAGCAAGCGCTGACTGCAGATGGATTTTGCCCCCTTCTGTCAGCATCCTGCAACAGACCGGCGCTGCTGCCTGGGGCCGGCGCTGCGTAGCCGAGCCGGGTGCGTGTGGCTGTACAGATGCTGTCACAGCCACAGGCAGCCTCTCCCCAGCCTCTTGCTGCTTACAGGCAGGGAGGCTGGGAATTCTGACAGAAGCCTCTGGGCTCAGCTTTAAAGCCACACGATTGTGCCATAAACTGGGGTATTTTATTTTCAGGTCAGAAGACAGTGGTCTGAGGCGGGGAAGCTGGTGGGGGTGTGGGAGGAATGGATATTTGCAGAAACAAGCGAGTCACATAGCTGAGGGGTGACTGTCAGTGTCTGAACAGGCCTTGGAAGATGGCAACATATTTTTGCCTAGGATTCACTTGTGAAAATCTGCTGCTGTCTTAAATGTTGTCAGTGCCTGAGCATTTGCCTCACAGGAACACGGAGGCAGGATGCACCCACAGGCCCAGTCTCCTGGTGGATAGCAGAAGAGTGAGGAGCCTCTAAAGTAATATCTGTGATTGCACTGACCTCCTACCCTACCCTAGCCCCTTGTACCTCACATGCCAGCAAAGTTTGCAGTTGCTGTCAGATAATGGCCATGCAAAATTATGAGATAAGCCTCATCCTAGCATTCACTGAAGTGTTAGGCAGAGAGGATGTCAAAAGAGCAGGTAGGGGAGAAGGAGATGTGCCTGAGGGATGCTCACTATGTCCTGTGCAGCAGAGAATGGGGAGCTGTGCAGTTTTGCAGGTGTGTCTTATCTCCAAACCAGTCTGCCTGGATGGTTTTTGCTTGAGGAATTGCGTTCCTCAGGCCTCGGTTCCAGAGGCAGGGGACAGCTTTTTCTTCCATTATTTTGATGTTTAGCATTAGTTCTGGGCTTTAGTGGGAAGGTTTTAGTCGCCTTATAAATAATCCCTTTCTCTCCAGTATGACCTCTGTGCAGGCTCTGTGTGTGCTGCTAAGCAGCTACATGGGAGGTGGTGGCTTTTCCATGACTCCAATGCACACAGGCTTAGTGGCATTTCGGAGCCTCCTCATGGATGTGTACTCAACAAACATTTCATATGAGGGCCCAGAGAGCTGCCCAAGGTACAATGTTTCCAGCTGTGTGGAATTTCCCACTGATTGCCCAGTCATTATTTTAATGTCAGTCTGACTGAAATGAAATTTTGAATCCAAGGCAGACCTAGGAGGATGTGTGCTTCAGAGTCACGTTGACCCCTGTGCTTCCATCACAGCTGAAAAACAGGTCTGCTGGGCAAACCTGCTTCTTTTCAGCTGCTATCAGGAGAGTTTTGTCTCTGGAGCAGTCCTGAACTCACTCCAGGGCCCAGCTGGCATTAGCTGAAGTGAGGTAGAAATCTTATGGGCACCGTTACAGCCTTCATCCCCAGGGCAGTGTTACTGCCACCTGGTCCCCACTGCAGACGGCACCGTGTCATTCTTTGAAAATGGGTGTTGTGTGGAATGACCCTGCCTGATGGGGAGGATTTAGGTACCTGCAGGAAAAAGGTAAAGAAGCACATCCAAGCCTTCCTGGCAGCTCAGCAGTGGATTTGTATGCAAGTGTCACAGCGAGCATCTTCCAGCCCATCACTCTTTTCCTCCTGTTAGTCTGCATTTATCTGTGGCCTTTGTATCTCTTGGCTGCAGCTCAGGCCAGACATGGGCAGCTCACCAGACACCTGTTCTTGCATCATTCCTGGTTCCCCTGGGTTATGTATTTACTTTCTGCCTCTTCCTGCTCTATAAACAAAAGAGATACAGGTCACTGGGTCACTGGGAAAAGCACCTAGCCTTCTGTATGCAGGTTGTATCCGCAGCAGGACCAGCAAGTCTCACTCAAACCCCAGCTATGAACATCTCTCTAGCTTGGCCAGGCTGGAAGAAAACAGCCATATCTAGCACATGGGCTCTGCTCTTCCCTGGGAACTGAGAAGTGCTTCCAGCACAGGTTCCAGTGTGCTAGAGCACGTTGCTGTAAGACCTAGAAAGGAGAAGATGCCTGCAGCCCTCTGCCCACCTCCTACATGGCCCCATGCCTTATCTGCAGCCTGGATCCATGGAAGCTCAGAGCCTGGGGACTGTGATTTCCTTGCCTACCAGGGCTGTGAGCTGGTACCTCCTGATGGCCTTGCCAAGAGCATGTTGTGGCTGGTGTATTTTTTTCCTTTTTCTCCAAGCAGCTGAGGGTGGCACCTGTGACTCTGGGAGGGAAAGCTGGACAGGTTTTTGGAGTGCTAATGATGATTAGTTTGTCTAAGCCAGCACAAACTATCAATGGGTTTGAAATGTTAATCAGGAGAAGGGCCTAGTGCTGAAGAGCTGCAGAATGAGAAATGAATGGGAGAGGGAGGGGAGGGAGGACAAGGGCTGGAGGGGGGAGAGATGCCTAAGTGGGGATTTGACACAAGTATTTTCAGCTGCTCAACTCTTTGCTCTCTAAGTGGGACAGATGCCTTCCTCTTCTGAATGCCTGGAATACCTCACTTTGCTCACAGAAACACTATGATTGCAATTAATTTCACTCTGCCTGTATAGGAAAAGTCTCCTTGAGGATTGCTTCCTAGATACATCTCTGCTCCACCCAGGGAGTGACCTTGCTCCCCACCCCTATGAAATTTACCCTTCTGCTGCTCTCTGCTGCTTGCTTATTTGGTATATTGGTATGCATATACTTCAGCACAGTCCTGGAAGATACTCACACACACCTGATTTCAGACAAACTGCTGCCTTGCAGGCTGCACTTTCCTGTAGAGTGCATGGATGGATGGATTCTGATAAACACTAAAATACGTGCACTGTAAAAAAATGTTTGCAAACAAACTCCTCTCTCTCCCCTCTTCCTTTTGTAGATACCTGTGCATCTCCATATTTTTATCTCACACTTGCACTGGCTGTGCATGCCTGTACTATCTTACACTCACACTGACATATAGGAAGATCATCCTCAGAGTACCTTGCCATGCTGTGCTGGCACTTTCAGCTCCTGAGTTTATGTAGAGCAGGATTGCTGCTCACACACCCTCTCCTACTGGTAATCAATGAGTGGGTGTAGATGTGGGTGATGATGATGTCCCCTTATCACACCTCATCCTGATCGTGTGTAGATGTGAGACTGCTTTTTCTCAGACTTTGCCAGGAGCTCTTGCTCTTTCTTTGGGACGGTGTTTTGGGCCATGGCATAGGAAATGCAATGGGGGCAAAAAAAGAGATGGAGAAATAAAAAGAAACACATAATTTCATAGCTCTCTAAGCACAGACATGCCTAACTTCCTGCTTCAGGATCTGAGCCATCCAGCTCACCCAATTAGTCAGTAGCATAAGAACTGCCATACCAGGCAGAACCAAGAATCTGTCTAGCTGCCTTTCCTCCATATGTCTCCAGCAGTGACCTATAGTAGATGCCAAGAGGAGAATGTACGAGTGCTGTAAGTATATGATGTAACTAATGATGCTGCTCTGTTACACTGCCTGAGCCTCCAGTGATTTGCAGCCCAGGGACCTCCTGAGCCAGTAGTGTTCACTTTGTGCTCAGTAGTTCTTTGTGCATTTGCCTCACAGCTTTTTGAGGTTTTGCAGTGTCCTGTGGCAGAGTTCCACAGCTGAACTCTGCTCTACCTGCTCTATTTTGTGTTTGATCATCACCTGTATGCTTCATTGAGTTTTCACTGCTCCCATTGGAAGAGATAGTGAAAGATCTTTCTTATTTACTTGGTGTATGATGCTCATGATTTTGTGTTTCTATGTCACATTTCTTCTCCATCATCCAAGCTCTAGCCTGAAGAAATCTTTGTCTGTGTGAAGAAACAACAAACAAGAATAAGCAGGGGGAGGCACTCCAAACATCCTTAGCTCTAGCATGTTTCAGACAGTAACCTTTCTTTCAAACTGGTACTAGAAATCAACCTGTGAATGACTCTGCAAAGCTCCATATTCACATCCAAACCAGGAGTCTTCTGTGGTCTGACTGACTTTTATATACCAGAGATTTTGCTATCACATAACTAACTTGCCACCAAAATGGCTTTTGAAGAACATGTGCTGACGGTATTTCCTGCATTCTTACTCATTTTCCTCATTCTGGCCTGTGGTCTGTCCTCTCTGCACCAAGCAGCAACTTCCCCCAGACAACCGTGCTCCTCATAGGAGGCTGACACCTCACAAACCTGTCAAAATTAATGCAAGCTGGAAGTCTCTGGCCCGGCCTCAAGGTCAGTCCCGTACTGTGCAAGACTCTTAGTCATTCCTCAGTGTACATATTCCTGAGCATGTGCTTCTGGAGAAGAGATAAACGGGAGCTGTAATCACAGCATCTGGTGAGAGTCATGGCCTTGATGCAGTTAGGTAATTAGTTGGATCCCTGGCATCCTGGGATTGCCACCTTCCGCATCTGTCCTTCTGCAAAGGAGAGGTCCTGCAGTCAGCTGCAAACGTAATCACATCAGTGGCCATTGGGATTAGCTCTTGGCTTTACAAGGCAAGAAAGCAGCTCAGACAAGATGGAGAGAGCAGGAGCTCCCATCTTGTAAACTGATTTAGAGATAAGGAATTCCACTAAAGGGTGACACAAAAATGTGAGCAATAATAATAATTAATCTTCTTAAGCAGGCAATCTATTCACAGCAAGCAGAGCTTTTAGTGAATTTAGTCCTACGTGTTCCTCGATAACACACAAACCATTTAAGTCAATGGCACCTTTTCCTTTAGCAAGCTTTGGATCAGACACTCTGGCCAAAGAGCTGGGTACCCTGTCTTGATGTGACTGTCATTCCTGAGCATTTACTGAATGACTGGCAGGAATGTGGGAGTTGCCTGTCCGGTGGACTGCCGTGATTTTTTGTTCAGGTACTGCGTACTCATGTGACCAGCACTCAGACTTGCCTAGCTCTGCTCTTTCTCTCTGATGAGGTGGCTGTCAAATTTTACAGAGAGCCATGCAAAATCTTCCAGTGCAGGTAGTTTAGTTGATACACAAAGTCAGCAGCATGGTGCTCCTGACTTTGTTTCTCTCCCCAGGGAGTCTTGTAAACCAAAGCCATTTGTGTTAATGTTCGCAGAAAGCGAGTAAAACGGGCCACGAACACAATCAAAACAAATCTGCTGTTTATATTTGAATGACTGTTTGGTCATGCTCTAATAGCAATAATCATCAGCAGTAGCAGCGGGGAACCAGCGTGCACGTTAACTGCATTACATTTTCATTTGACATGAGTAATTGTAACATTCACTGAAGTTGTTCTAATAGTTATGATACACTTGTTGGTCCACGAGGTGGAAAGTGGTAGAAGGCCAAATTAAGGTAGTTTGTCTGACTCTCACTAACGAATTGCCTCACTCACAACCCATAATGTAGTAGAAGTAATTTGACTATTGCTGATTATTTTTAAACTATATTTAAGGAACATTAGCCATTTCCTCTACTGCATGAGTACATGTGATGATTGGAGATGGGCCCAGGCAGGAGTTGGTGTGAGTGTTGGATGGAACATCTGGATTTGGTTTACAGCTCTTCATCTCTGTCTGCAAACTAAATGTACCCAGCCAGTCCCATGTTCTGTAGAGAAAAGGCAAGAATCAATTCTATTAAACAAAGAAAATTCTCAGCTAATAAATGGATCAACCCAGTCTCCAGCCTAGTAATGCTGTATCAGGTTTCCTTAAGTCTTGCCCCGGTCTAAGAGCTGAGGTAGGGGCTATTAGATTGTGTCACTGGTGGTTCAGATGGGGATCTGAGGTCCACCAGGTTTCAGGTCAAAGTGCCCAGCTAAGAGACTCAAGCTGAAGGCTGAGCCCTGAGGTTCCATTTCAAACCCATCTCTACTCATAAATGCCATGTTTTCTTTCCTATTCTGTAAATTAAAAAAAACCCAAACCAAGCAGTTGAAAGCTGCGGAGCTCACAACAGGGGCCTTTCCACACCTAGAGGAGATGCACACGGGCCAGCCTGGCTTCTGCCTCCGTGTGCTCCCTCCAGCCTCCCACTGCTTCTGGCCGGCTGCTCGCCACCGCCCCGGGGTGACCTCCCTGCTTAGCACCCTGCAGCTTTTGCTCACGTTCACAGCAGGCTCTAAACGAAGTAGAATGAGGCTCCAATTACAGTTTTAACGAGGATGAAAATCCTGATTCCCATCTCGTGCTGAGTTCCCAGCTGTAGGAATTTATCAGATTGTTCCAGCCGGGCGGACTCCGGCTCCTGGCTCTGCCGTGGCCTCTGCTGGGCAGAGCCTGCTGGCTGTGCTGCGGAGAACCGAGTGTTCTCTGCTCAGCCAGGCCAGGCTGATTTCTCACACGGCAGCGAGCAGTCATTTTGTTCACTCATCTGCTCACATTACCGTGGTAAAATGATTTCCTAATTGCTTCTATTAAGCACATCCCTAAACAGCTACCTGTCCACCTGGCAGACTGTACTGGGGCCTGTGTGGGATTGAAAACAGAGCCCTGGAAGGCCCCTTGGACAGTATCTCTAAGGATTCAGTTTTTGTTTCCAGTCAAGGACAAAGCCAAACCCTTAATGCAAGTCCTTGCCTAAATCACAGCTGGGTTCTGTACAGGGGCCAAGATAGGGGCAAGCCTCAGCCAGCATCTCCTCCCTCCAGCTCTGCCCTGTGGCATCCAGACTCACCCAAAGCTTTCTTGTGCTCAGCTTGACTCAGATGGATTCTCCACCTGGATAATCTCCACTTGTCATCGAACCAGTCCGATCTGAGGGCTTCCTACATTCTCCCTCTGCCTTCATCTTGGGTCTGTGTGTTCTCAGCCCTCACCAGTCCTATCTGCTCTCCCCCACCTTCCCTGCCCTTTATCCTCACGTGCGTTTCTGCCACGTGGTTCACAAGGTGATGCCAAGCCTGTCTTGCATGTGCCCAGTGCAAGGCAACCCCTCATCAGCCCGAGCCTGCTGAACCCTGGCACAGGGGAGGGGGAAGATAGAAAGGTGACAGAAATGAGGAAGGAAAATACAGTTGGGGAGTTGGCACAGGTGCTTCCCATGTAGTGCCAGGCAGCATTTTCAGACGGCGGCAGCACGTGGTGAACATCACTTTGCATATGAAAATCTAGTTAAGCTAACGAGGTCCTTAATTAGGGCTTTTATTATCTTTTAATTCTTTGCTTAAAGGAAAGTGATTACAAAGCTCATCTTTATGATACAGCAAACTAATCTTTCATTTCTGAAGTGTTTCCTTTCCTTCTCTTACCACAATAACGGGGAAAGGGAAGGAAAGAAAAAGGATGGAGAGGTGGGTGCAGAAAGGGAAACGAAACTGCAAGAAGGCCACAAAGCAGAGGGTTTGAACCTGCACGCTCTTGCAATAGCTTTTCCATGAGGATCAGGAAAAGCCTCAGGAACTTATGACTCAGTAGCTGGGAATGAGTGGGTGAGAGAAGCAAAATATCAAAAAGGCAGTGTCACAGCAGGAAGTGGGGTCCGGAGGTTTTTGGCGCAGGATCTGCACACCTCTGTCCCTGGCACAGGGCCTGCTGCTCCTCGGTGCCACTCAGCCACGCCAAGTGGCTCAGCGGGCTTCGTGCGCTGATCCTGTAGATGACTTCTTAAAGGGACTTTGATAAAGGCCCCACAGATACCAAAGCAGAGTAACTGGGGCTGTAGGGCTCATGTCTGCTCTTCTAGATGCCGCCAAACTGCACAGCCTATGAAACTGGAGGATAAACAGAGCTGACTAGAAACAAGCACATGCTGAAAAGCTCTGCCAGGGCCTCCTTCTGCCCTGCAGCCCTCACCCTCTGCTTTCCCAGTGTATTTGAGATCTAACGACTGGTACCCTTCCTGTCCGTATACATTTCCTACAGGCCTGCTAATTTTCTCCCATCCTGTTAGATCCTCTGACATACTGGTGCTGGGCTTCACACGAGAGAGTAGTTTATACACTGGATCTTGACTTGTTATCACAGTGCTGTGAGTCTGACAAACAGATATCATGTTTTCTGTCTTTTTTGATACAGACATTTGTTGAAAGCTGCTAAATCCATGTTTCTTGTGAACACTGCCAATTTTGAACCTTGGTTGCTGCCTCTCTTCACCCATCTCTAAAGGCACAATATGTTATGACACAAAGCCGTATCCTCTAGCAGGGGGATGGTGATAGATCTCTCCAACACCAAGAGTATAAGGTGGGGGGAACTGCCCAAAAATGAGAAGCTTGAGAACCTCCAGGTGGGAGCTCCATGAAGACAAGTCCTGTGAGCCAGGATTGATCAGGTGCTCTGGTGCAGCTTGTGCATCCCAGTGCTGATGGAGGAATAATCCTTTGGATGGATGTAAAAATAAAGTGTGGATCATTTGTTGCTATTAGAGATCATGTGACATTTCCTATAAAAGCAGGGATGTTAATGTCAATTTCACCGAATTCCAATACAAGTCATCACATGCTACTTTCTGAATTTCTTTTCTTTGCAATTAAAATTTCTATCTCTTCTCCTTTTCTTTTCCAGACTGGTTCAGCACTGCAAAACAGTTGCTGCATTCCGTACCACAGACAGCCACATTTCAGTTTTTGCTGATACGATCTTTACTCTGTGTGTTTAGAATGTATCAGAAAACACAGTTGGGTGTGTTAATGCTATCCACTTTTCATTGCCATGATAGCAATGTTTGCTGTGCACTTTTTAATCCAATTACAGTCCAAATGAAAATAAAGTAAATTTTTAAACCTTCAACTTGCAGCTAGGAACACTGTGCATTAGACACTGAGCATCAAACAGCAATTTGTACCATTGAGTTCTTTTTCCCTGGTAAAAGATCATCAGCTTTATCTGTGGAGTTGTAGATGATGCCAAAGACAAATGGACTGATTTTGCAAGGTGCTTACTGTCTGCATTTCCAACTCAAGCTAATGCTTAGTATCTGTGAAAATTAGGCAAAATATTTTTTACAACCACATTGAAGTGCTTTGTAGTCTCTTTTCTCAATATCTTTCATATTTATCTAGATTGAAGCAAGTTTAGAGGAGCAAATAAAATTACTAGCACTTCTTTGTCAACCTGGCAATAGTTTCTGTCTGTTCTGCTTTTAAATCTCAGTCTAAACAGGTAAGATGAGCACGTATTACGGCTTTTCAGAAAATATCATTATGATATTTTTAAGCTGGTGGATTAGTGTCACCATCTTTAACTGTTTATTTCCATGTTCGTATTAATCGTATTAATCTCCTCAATACCTGGTAGCTTAATTTTCCGATAATTCCTTAAGGACATATTGACCCTAGTTAGAATTGGAATGAATAATGGAATAGAGTTTATTATATTCATTAATCTCTCTAGATCTAATTTACATTGTAAGGTGGATATCCTGCTGTTGCATTTGTTTTATCTGGAGCCCCAGTTAAGTCATCTTTTCCCAAACTCTGGCCACAATGTTTTAGAACACAGGTATTTTACTTACTGGATTGGCATCTCTTTCTGGCTTCCTGCAATACTTGCCCAGGTCTTCCTTTGTATTAACTTCCCTGTACCCAAATTAAAACATCATCCATTAAAAGCCTGACATCTCATAATCCCTCAAAGATCTGTGCAATTACTCTTTGTAATACCTTGGGATCAGAACTTTTACCAAATGGCCTTTGCTTAAATTCACTGTATAATATCCAAATGGTGTATTAAAAATCACTAGCTTAGAGCCCAAGGTAACTTTTTTCCTTCCAAAAATGACCAAGTTATATTCATTCTTTAGAATATTTTTGTTTTTCTGCTAAGATCTTAGCTGTCCTTTCTTTAGTGATTTTGATCAGATGCTATACAGACTTTATGGCTTCATTTTGGTTATGTGAATCGATACACATCCATAGCACATTTGACTTCTCGGTTACAACCACGTAATTCTTTCAAACTATAAATGGTTCTTCTGTACCAATAAATGCTTTCTTTTTTCCTATGATTAAATTCAGTTTTCCTGCTCATTAGGGTGAACAATGCCTTTTTCTGGATGGGCATCACATGGGAGCAATTAATTTATGAAAGTGGTGTTTGGAGACGTGAGGATTTGTGTAGTCTGTTTAGGATTCTGTAGTGCTTACAACACACATCACTTTTTACTAACTTGGACTGTGTCATTTTCAAGTCCCAGTATTTTCCCTAGAACACATTGCAGTCACCCAATTTAAAATAATACAACCATGCCATTAATATTTAGCTGTGCTTGCCTGTCTGAGCCATTTATTTTGCACTCTGTGTCTACAGAAATATATGTGCCATTGTCTCTCTGAATGTGCAGACTCTCCTGGTTTTGTTGTATGTGCTGCAGCTCTGAATTTTTTTTTTTTTTGTTTGGTTTGGGCTTTTTTTTTTTTTGTCTTTGCATTTCTATATTCATATGTTTGTGGCTAGGAGGTTGTGATTATCAGAGGAACTTTTATTTCCCTTCTGGATCCTTTTTTGGATTCCCTTAATCTCTGAAATGATGCAGTATGGACACTCATTCATCACTGAGTCATACAGAGCCCAACTGTGCATTCTGCTGCCTTTAAAGTGTCTCTCTTCCTGCGTTAAGATTATATACCCTCTTCTTCAGAGGTTTGCATCCATCTGGGGTCTGATCCAATGCCCCCCAAAGCCTGTGGAATCATCCTAGTTGCCTTCAGTAGGTTTTAAATAAGGCTTCAGTCATTTTGTCCCAAGGCTACAAATTTCTCTTTCATTTAAGGCTTGTGGAGCTCTTCATGTGACTGAGCTTAAATTTCAATCCAGTCCCCAGTGCATCAGCTAGATCAATTACCCATGGTTGCAATGTTTTTAAATGATCACATTTTGTATAGTAGCAGCTTCTCTCTCTGATTTTCAGCGCCTGAGCCAAATCCTCCCCAGTTGCTTCTCCTCCCATGCAAAAGCAGTGCACGCCAACAAACACCACCAAGTCCACCGTGTGTATGGCACTGCAGCTTTATAAGAGCCTCCTCTGCAGCTTATTGGGACTGGGCAACTGCTCAAACTCTTCCTGATGCTCTCTTTTCTGTTCTGATTTCTTGACAATTCGGAGAATTTGGGGGAAATAAACACTCCAATCTCTAACTTGTGTCAGGGTTCAGTGGGCACTAAGGGAGAGGGACACTGTTGTCATGAAAAAGAAGATTATGCTCTTTTGCATATGGGTATACTTGGGATCCTGGAAACATCTGAGTCATACTGGGCATGCTTGGAATTTTAATACATGTACCATTATCACAGTCAGTCCTGTGTTAATGTCATGCCTTGTCAGCTCCAAAAGCTAGGACTGAAACTAAACACCTCCAGGGTTAGACAAAGCATCCAGCCCGGGATTGAACCAAGTCTGGATACAAACCATAAAGCCACAAAAGCCACAAAAAACATCTTTGTATGAGAAACAGGGCAAAAAGCTGAAAGTTACAAGCTAGCCTTCCTACCTGCCATGAACCAGAGAAGATGAAACACAGAAAAAAAGAATTAACTATGAGGCATCCATCAAAGTCTTTCTCAAGGTGAATAATTACACTCTCTGTTAATTACACGTAGTACCATAGCTTGGCTTTCATGATATATGTCAGGTTTTATTGCTCTTGTTGTCAGTTTCTGGATGTCATAACTCTGCTCCCCAGCAGCCTGTCTTCAGGATGTGCTATGGTAAATGAATTCCATAAAAAAGCATTTGCTAATGTTTGTTTCCCAGGAACAGCAGTGCAATAGGATGGTTGCACCAAGCTTTCCCAGCAGGATGGTGCTCAGAGCTGGTTTACTTCAGCACCTTCTACAGAAGCCCTGAGATTAAACTTGGTTAGTAAACCTGAGTAATTCTTGCTACAGCAGGCAGGGAGGTGTTTCTTTGTCCAGGCTTTATCATGCTGCCTCTAATCTCATTCATAAACCTGACAGGCCACCATTGCTGCTATAGGTTATCCCTGGCTCTCCTATCCCACCCAAGCACCCTGTGCTTGCAGCAGTTTAGAGGCCTTCTCACTCCAGTGTGGAGTCCCATGGCTCTCTCCTTGCATATTGGCAAGCCTCATTTTCAGTACTCTGCTTATTTTTCTATCAGAAGTGTTTCTTGGATAAATTTTGTTTACAGTTATGGAATCACAGAAATAAGCAATAAAGAAATGTATGTGCTTATAAAAGTCCTGTCAGCCTGAACTCATCCAACCAAGGAGAATTATCAGTATTATTTGACTTTGCTTTGTCATACCAAATGATTTACTAGCCAGCTTTTGAAGAGCATATGAATTCTTGGAAGAATTATGGTAGGACGTTGTGTTTCAACTTATTCAAACAGAAATGTGTGAGGATGCTGTCGTTTTGTCCCTTTCCTTGCCAAAAATAAATACATTTCATGTCACATTTGAAATTTTTAATTTGCTCTAGCCATGGGGAAATTTTTGTGTTTAGTCCATCGGCTGAAATATGTTCTCATCAATTTTGTTTTGAATACGTTTGCATAAGGAACAAATTAATCAAAAATGTCTATGTGCCAAAATTTCCTGAAGAAACATTGCCAAATTTTGGCTGCAAATAGTTTGTCCAGCTCTGGTGATCAGGATGAATAAGAAAGAGCGAAAGTTCTCACAGAAGTTTCTATGTCTGGTTCTTCCATAATCTTAGTTATGGCTAGTATCTGAAGGCCTGAAAATACTTACTGTATTTACTACCCCTGGGAAATAATAGGAATTATCTGTTCCTTTTTCATGGGAAGTTCAGAAAGGGGGAGACTAAAGACAGGCCAAACCACCCAAATGCAATATTCAGTTTAGGGTGGGATACAGTGTTGTCTGGACCTGTAATCTTTCTCTGTAGCCTGTAAAGGAAGCTTATGATAGAAGTCCATCTTGAAGGTAGGGCGTTAGACTAGATGAATCCTGCTCTGTACAGTGGGTATCCATGGGGGGTGTCTGCGGCTCTGCAGGAAATCTCTGTCAGAGAAAGGAAATGAAATTGCTTCAGGGATCCCAGGCAAATCACGAGACCTTCTTCCTTCTATGGCATTTCAGGCATCCTCTGCTCTCACAGATTTCAGGATAAAGAAGTGCTAATGCAAGCCAGCTACCAGTCCAGGTAGAATAGAACTCACATTGCAAGCAAGCAGAAAAAAAAGCACTCTGAGAACAGAGAGACGCACTGATGCACAGGATTAAAGCCAAAAAAACATCTTGGCTTTTTGAGGCAAGTCTGGGTCAATAGTGGTCTATCTGGCCATGCCTTGAGCGGGGAGTTGGACTAGAGACCTTGAGAGATCTCTTTTTCCCTGCACAGTTTTGCAAGTCTCTGGTTCCCTGTTTGTTCTGTGGCCTGGTCTCCAGTGCTGAAGGGCAGCTGGTGCATGCACCATGTGCTGTAGCTCTTTCCCACCAACCACACATTGAATGTACTGAAGATCACTGTGGCCTGTTCTTGGTGGCTGTGAAACCTTGAAGCCCTCCATGTCCATCCTGATCAAATGTTCCTAACACTGTGGTGTATAGACATCCTAGAAACATGCTGAGCTCCAGAGAGAAGTGGCAGGGAACAGTGGCCCTTTGGGTACTCAGAAAGGCTTGCAAGTAGGTGTGAGCAGCCCTCAGAGATGCTCGTGCTTGTAGGAAGGAGTTGGCCAAACCATCTCTGGTGTTCCCCCTTCTACAGGGGCTCTCAGGAAATGCAGGACAGGACAGGTCAGGTCAGGGCTTTGCTCTCTACAGGCTTAGAACACCTGCCATTGAATCACCACCTCAGCTGCCAGCCATGGCCACAAGCCAGCAGCCTCAGCCCTGGCCCTTGCAGTTCAGGCTGTGGGGACCGCGGGGAGCATGGGGGGATGCCTCTCCCTTCCCGCCTTGCTGTAGAGCATTGACCCTGGCTGGATGCCCACTAAAGCCGCTCTATCCCTCCCTTGCACAAGTAGACAGAAGAGAGAAAATCCAACGAAACGTTCATGGCTTGAGATATGGACCAGGAGAGATCACTCATCAAATATCATCACGGGGAAAATACAGTCAAATTGGGAATACTAATTGAATGCATTACCAGTCGAAATCAGAGCAGGATAATGAGAAGTAAAATAAATCTTAGAAACACCTTTTCCCCACCCCTCCCTCATTCCCAAGCTCTACTTCCTCCCATCCAGTGGTGCAGGGAGACAGGGGATGGGGTTGTGGTCAGTTCATCACACGTTTTTCCTGCAATGCTCAAGAAGAGTCACTCCTCTCTTCTCTAGCCCCAATTACAGCTGCACAATAACTCTTTTGTTCTTCTTAAAATATTATCACAGAGGCATTACCACCATCTCTGGTTGGCTTAGCCTTGGCCAGCGGTGCATCCGCCTTGGAGCCAGCTGGCATTGGCTCTGCTTGACATGGCAGAAGCTTCTGGCAGCTTCTCACAGAAGCCACCCCTGTAGCTCCCCTGCTACCTGGCCAAACAAACGCAACACACTTGCTTTCCTTGCCCCTTAGAGTGGGCTCAGGGGAGGAACAGGGCATAGCCTCGCACCCAGGAGGGGGATCTCACCCATGGCTCTTGCCATGCTTTAAGACCAGTTGGCAGTGGTTTAGTTTCCTTTGGAAACCAGAGTCTTTTCAAATCTGGCAGTGATAATTGCCTAAAATTGCTTTTAACCATGCTAAAATCACACATAGTTCCTAGAGCAGTGAATGTGATACACTCTCATCTGTTGTGTGGTCCATTGTCCATTTGGCCAGGACAGTTGTCATGATGCCAACCCTCAGGGTTTCTCTGCTCTCTGGTGACTCATAGTCTTTCCTTTTGTGGAAGAAGAGGCCATCACTGGACCTCTGTCCTTTTTGCTACATTTCTGAAGTTTGTATGGATGAAGTAGCTGGGAAATCACTGTTTCTGTGTCAGGACTAATTGGAACTGTGTCTTCTTTGATGTCTTTGGTGACAGCGGGTCCAGCTATGCTCTGCCTTCACATGTAACTGCACTAAAGTCATATGAAGCCAGATCCACAATGGCAAGTATGCCCCGAAGAGCCCAGGAAAGCTTTTGGAATCTGGGCCTTTGTTTCAGTTCCCCATCCCTAAAGATGGAGTCCATGTCTCTTGGAATTCAGGGCCATTCTCTTGGTAGCTTCCAGGTTGCACTGTGGTCCCAGGGACAGTCCCTGCTACCCCCAGGGTAGTTTTTCTGCCAGTATGTAATTCTGTAAGGTATTTTTACCACTCAGCCTCCCAAATAAAATGCCTTAGTGGAACCTGCTGTCCTGGTTGTCAAGAAGTTGGAAAGGCTTGCTGTAGAAAATCAGTGGCATTTGGAGATGAGTGAAAAAAAAATATAACTCCAAATGTAAGTGATCTTAATGAAGCCCTTATATAGATATTTGTGTATTTATTGTTAGCTCTCTCTGTAAAAACTTGGTGTGTGGAGGAGTGACTTAATTCAATTACTTCAAGATTGTGCCTAAAAGTATTCCCTTAAGATCTCAGCATGTCTCTTTATCCACCAACACATTTGAAGAAAGTCTGCACAAGGGAAATCTGAGATATCACATTCAATCTAAGACCCACACAGTGTCTCTTGTTTTACCTAAATCAGCTTATGCCTTCTCTCTAGGATAATGTTGCCCAGATGCTTGGGACTTTACAAGAGCACATGTTAACAAGCTTTAGGTCACAATAAAAGTTTTAGTTTTCTCCGATATACTATCTTTGAGATGATGCCAATGTACCCCTTTCTACGACACAGTCTCCCACTGAAGCTCAAAGAAGGCAAGGGTCTGGTGATTTCATCCTGCAAAGCAGTGACAGAGAAAACACATTTCTGGAAATACACCTGAAGGTTTTTTTTTTTTTTTGATTGCATCTCTCAAACATCATTTTTAGGGGAAAGCAAGGTTGATGCCAGGATTCAAAGCGAACATTTTCAAAGAGTCTTAAAATAGGAACTCAAAGGGTCCTTAAAAACATCACAAGCCAATCTCTCTACCCTGATGCAGTCGCTTGTACATCTGTTATTCCTGCCATATGATTTATTTGAAAGCTTTCCAGTACCAGAAAGACTTACCCTTCCCAAGCAGACTTTCTGGTACTTTCCCATGCTTACCAATACAGTTTTCATTCTGCTTGCTAGTTAGCATGCATTCTTCTTTCTGAAATTTAAGTCAGTTACTCTTTGGTCTGTCTGCAGTGGACATGAACAACAAATTATTTTTCCTCTTTTTAAACAATCATTTATGTATGTGAAGAGTCTTTTCATGCCTCCCCCAGTCTTCCCTTCTACTGACTTTCAGTTTGCCCTGAAAGAGGTGTTTTCTAGAAATGTAACTATTCTTATTTGCTCTCCTCTAGGCTCTTTTCTTGGGCACATATCTTTCTTAAAGTATCATGCCCAAAACAGGACACAATATTCCAGCTGAAGCCACTCAGTTCTTGGTAGAGTGGAAAGATCACACCATGTGTCCAGATCCCTATGTCTACATGATATTTGTCTTTTTCACGGTGTTATAATGCTGCTCAGGTAAGTCCAGCTGGCAAATCACTAGATTCTGCCCACCTCAGATTATTTTCTTTTTGAAGAACTTCTGACTATTTAATTGTTCCCTTATCTTCTGTCCGTGCAGTTGTATCTTCCTGTTTAATTGATACTTGTTGTATTAATTCAATGCTTAAGAGTTCTTCTCCACATTGTAAAGATCTATTTCAATTCTCATGTTAGCTTTCAGAAGTCAGGTATCATCTACATGATTTATGAACCAGATCTCTACCCCATACCATTGTTCAGGTAGGGGATAGCATGTTCAGCATATTTGTCCTGGAAGAGACCTCTGGGCATCTCACTCAGCACAGCTTCCCTTGTTGACAGAAACCACTGAGAGCTTCCCTCTGAGTCAGGCTGTGATGCTGGTTTTATACCTACCCTTGAGTAGTTACTAGTCCATGTTTTCTGAGATTGCTGAAGAGAATATCATAGGCACCAGTCACAAATCCTACTAAAAGTCAAGATATATGGCATCTACTGCTTGTCACCTTTGCCCAAGGCCCATTACCTGTCACACAAAGAAATTAAATTGGCTTGACACAATTTCTGTCTGACAATTCAACAGGGTCTGTTACTCATCTCTTCGTACTTATCCTTTTAGCTTCCTACATATAGTTCGTTTATTTGTTTCAATATTTTTTCTTGGGATGGAAGTTAAACTGAGTGGTCTGTAATTCCCTGGCATAATTTTTAAAAGCTAGGCTCCATGTTTCTCCTTTCCAGACTTCTTAAGTCTTTTCTGTTCTCTATGATTCATGTTCTCCATGAACTGAAACTGCTTCAGCTGCTTCTCTGAAGTGTTCAAAGGAAGAAGTTTGTCAGGACCTTGAATACATTCCTCTGAGTTTTTTCTTGGCTTTCATGCCATTGGCATTAATAGCATAGTGTTAGATGCTTGCATTTGACTTACTTAATGAACTGTCCTCCAGAAATTATTCAGCCTTTAGACTGTCATCTGTCCCTTTTCTTTAACACTTTCTTTTTGTTCTCCTGTCCGGTAGTGAATGAAGGCGATGCTTGTTACTCTTTGACTGAATCTGTGCATCATTTATACCCTCCTCCCACCCAGTAGCTGGACCTGGGGTCTGTGCTCCCTTCATACAAGATCAGAGGAAGTGCTCATGATTCAGTCATGTCCTGCTGCCTCCCTATTTGCTGCAGTAGGACACTGGGTGTCTCAGTGCTGTTTCTGTGAGAAATTGTCAGCTTTCCTTGCATCCTTTAGAATCACTTCCATCAGAGCCTCCCTACCTGTTTTCTGTGTGTACCCTCCGCTTCATTTAAGTTCCTGGCTTTTATGTTCTTGTTTTACTTCTTACTCTTTGTTTGGGTTCTGAACTCTTATCACTGCTCGTTCAGTCTCACCAAAGTTACCTTCTTTCAGAGTCCCAGTTCACCTTGGCTCTAGGTATTAAGCAAACTTGTATCACCAAAGAGATTCTGTCTTTGGGACTGCAGCTCTTTCTGCTCCAGAGCTTTTTGCTGTGGCGACGGTGTTTCCCTCTCACTTGCTCCTTCTCCTTCTCGTCTGTCCCCGAGCTCATGTAGGTCGAACAGCAAGGCCTTGTAAGCAGTAGCTGAGCTGCAGAGGCACAGGATCAGAGCTGCTGCCGAACTGCCCTTCTCCCACTGGGTCACTGGTTAGCAGTTTTGTTTACTTGGGCTTTTTAATTCCTTTGGGCTTGCCTCACATTGCATGAACTTCATGGATGCTTTGCGTTTGTTTTTTTCTCATTTAGTGCTCATTGAAGTCGAACAGCCACTTCTTACAGCTCTGCTTTGATTTACCTAAAGTACCAGGAACGACCTGATTGTGTTACCGTGTCAAATCTGGTCACTCCTACAGCTGATTCAAGTCCACATTAAGCTATCTTCTCTAACAGAAGCGGCATCTCAAGTGTCTTCCCTTTCACATTTTTCTATTGATTTTTTTTTTTTTTGAATCTCCAGTTCCATTGCCACAACTGTGCAAAAGTAGTAAATTAGAAACGGACAAAATGTAATCAGTGCCTGGTTTTGCTTCCATGTTGCTTTATATGGAAACTCTTTTACATTTCAATCTTAAAGTTGTGTTACAATGCAAATTTTTTTTTTTTACTTCTGTAAAATAAATTTGTGGTTTGTAGTTTTCTGCTTGTGGTATTCTGCCTATGGTGAATAATTTTTGCAAGGACTCTGGTGAATGAATTCTACTAAATGAAGTTATTCTGAAATGAATGTAGCTCTTCTGTAGTTAAAGTTTCAGCTGGAGTTTACCTGATTCTGAACAGATGTTTGCCTTATGAGATAGATAAACAAAGGAATAAAACCCTCCCCAAAAGACAGACCATGTGAAGCCTTGACTAAGAGGCTTTTACCTACTAAGAAATGAACAGGATGCACTGGGTTGCTGCCTATAGCTACCTTAAGGTGGAGTTTTTTAGATGGAAAAATGTCCTTTAATTCACTTTGCTACTCTATAGCACAAGAACAAAAAAAAACCAAACAAAGCAAAAACAAATCAGAGATTAAAACTACTCTAGTAGACTCATCTTGTTGAAATCTAATGCACAAGAGCACTGAAAATTAGTTGATTGAACTCTAATTTTAAAAGTCACTGACATTATAAAAAAATGTCAGGGGGCATGTCATCAGAAACAGGCTTAAAATAGCATGTCAGATGACTGCTGAAGACCTAATTATTTTTTCTGTTTCCATTCTTAATTTGTTTAGCAGTTTGCAAATACTGAAACTACAAAGCAATTGTCAAAAAGGAATTTTAGCAGAAATTCCCAACCCCCGGCAACACTCAGATGACCTGCATACAAATAATAATGCAACAAAAAACCAAAAACCATCTTCAGAAGGAGCTGAACTGAGCCCTGAGAGCGGAAACAAACTCTACCACTAGTTCTCTCTCTCCCCTTTAAATTGTATCACCCTTTGTTCAGGACAGTGCTTTCCGTAGGAGCAATTTGCTGGTGATGACTTTCTTGTCTGTTGTTGATGAGAATTACGTCTGTCAGAAAAGCTCTGTGTTGATATGCACAAAGGAGACCTGTTGTTTCATTTTATGTTTCAGAAACATGTCCTTAGCTTGTAGGTGATTGTTCATTTTGGATTTTGCTAAAACAAGTTTTCTGTAGTAAGAAGGCAGATGGAAATGCTCTGTGCTGATTTGAAGAAGCGGTCATAAATTGTGGCTGGTGTTCAGAAGCTGTTACGAATGATTGGTGTGATAAGGGAAGCTCATTAAATCTTGGGGTGTCTACTTCGAATGGGAATGACCTGAGATTGAGGGGAAGAGGAGGGCAGATGGAGAGCCACACACATGACTGAGGAATATTTTCTTCAGAGAGGGAAGAGGGAGAGAGGAATAACTTCTACTAGTAAAACAAAGATGTCAGGTATTAATACCAAGTCATGCTGCACATCCTAAAAGGCTCACGTCTGTCCCATCCCTGGACACTTGAGCTTCTCAAGGAGCTGATTCTCAATGATTAAAGTTTGTCTTCTGGTGGTTTAAGTCACACTGAAATTTGTGACTATTCATCTTAAAATTCCAAGCTGCTAAGTGCAGAGCTGTAGGAGCTACCTATAAGCATCTCAAGTCTCTCTGCCTTAGGACTGAGGAAGTGCATTTTAGGTCAATGTGATGCCTGTCATCCTTACTCCTGAGACAGAGCCTTACAGAGCATGAAGAACCAGAAGGAGCCTGGTCACAGGAAGGAGCAAAAATGCGTGTTTTAACAGTGGAGGGGACAGTTTCAATTGTGAAAGCAGGTAGTGGGAGGAATTTTAACTGCTCAAAATAACCCCAGAAAGTTGTGTTTCTTCTTTATGAGTTAGGATGCTTAGCTGCATAGCAGGCTTATCCCAAAAAATATCACCAAATGCTGAGGAAACAGAGTCAGAATGAAACTGAAAGGTTTTTTTAGTATTCTTATAGATTTTTCAGCTTCTTATGCCAGCCAAAGTAAAGAACAATTGATTGGGGAAACCTCAGTAGGGCCTGTGAGTTTTCTCTAGGATGCATTTCTGGAAGGGTGAGTATCAATTTCCAGCCTCTGCCTGCAGCCCTGGAGGTCTGGGACAAGGATGGGCTTGAGCTTTGTCTGAGTTTGGGGCTGGAGCCAGCACTGGAGTCTGGGCTGCTCCTGGGGGCTTGGATCAGCTGTGCTCCACCGGGGCACAGGGGTGACACCGAGCGGGAGCCAGAGAAAAAGCTTAAGTGTGCCGGGGGGACTCGGGAAGGCAGAGCACAGCAAGCCTGCTCACATCAAGGGAAGCTGAATTGCACATGGGCCCAGCACGTGAGACACAAATAAATATAGCAGCCTGGTGAGTGCCCAGCTGGGGCGAGCTTTATTTTGCTTTTTGAAGGAATGCTGTCGATTCCTATTTGGCTGATGAATTTTTGCTTTGTTTAAAAAGGGGAAAAAAAACAAAAAGAGAAAAGGTGGTGGTTGTTGGGTTTTTTTTTCTCCACACAAGCCAAGAGTAAGTAATTCCTATTAAGTAGTTCATTTTTTGTAAAACTTCCAGTGCAAAGGGTTTTCTTAAAACAAAAACTGCTTCCCTGTCACCTGATACTTAAATTCACTGGAGAGAAAAAGGAAAGCTGCTGCATTGATTTTCATTGTCCAGGCTGAGAGGAGCACAAAAAGCTATCAGGGGGAGGGAAAAAGACAGACGTGTTTAAGAATACTGCTCCTGACGATAATCTGAGTAGTTGTTTGCAATATGAATTGGGGGATATGTTCCTGTAAAAAACATTGCTGCTTTTTAAGTGGCTAGTTCTGCTGTAAACAAAACTTGGAAAACACCAGTGGAATTAGATGTATTTCAATTAAGGAACTCAAAGGAAGTAGGTTTTTACCTACAGCAGAGTATGGAAATGAGGATGGGAGCGTAAGGCATTTTACAAAGCAAAATGCAGGTTCCTTTGAGTAAACAGGGAAGTAACAGCTGTGAAATGTTGCTAGCAGAAATTAAATGTTGTGGCCAAAAGGTTTGTTTTGGGTTTTTGCCTGTTTGCTAAGGCATAATTGTTCAGGTACAAACAATCAATCAATCTGCAAGTGTAAGAAAGGGTCAGGGAGTCCATTTCATCAAACCAGACCGGTACATTACTTACTGCCAGATTAAATTGTCCGGGGGAGGGAAGGATGTCAAAACGTCATGCCTTCGATGGATTTGTTTTCCTGCGGACAGTGATTTTTTGAGTGCCTGGCTGTGGTTGTTAGAAGTGCATTTTGCAGCTGTGGGCAGTTGTTGCCCACCAGGCGGGCAGAACTAAGGGTGTTTTGGAAGATGCACCAGTGTGTTTAATAAGTCAGCTTTTACTTTGCCAGACCTCATACAACAAGATATGTTGGGTTCCCTTTTCCCTTAAATATTTATTGGTAGTTAGATGTCTAGCAGGGAAGTTTAAGTGCAGCATCCCGAGGTTTCTGTATCCATATACATATGTGAGTTGCATGAAGTTTGAATCAGTAGTGGCATCAGAAGATCTAAGTGTGACTCAAGCTACACGTGTGCATAACTATTTACAGACGCAAGTCATGGTGATAATTAAATTCAATTTAATGATGCCTGTGGAAGGTTTAATTCCTTTGTGTGGGGCTCATATTTCTGCTGGTGCTCTGTACAGGCTAATTCGTGACCAGCTTGAGGATCTCATTTGTCCCCCCATTGTCAGGGACAGACGGGAGATAAGCAGCTCCTTGCCACATAATGCTGTTTGCTTCAGTAAATGCAAAATTTCTGTCTTTTCAATGATTTTTTGAAAACAGTTTACTAATTAGCCACCTGCAGAAATTTGAAAACAGCAATCAGTATAAAAAAAAAGATTTACAGCTTGGAGAGATGGATAGTTTTTTACTTTTGTGGAGGCACTTCTGTAGGAGCGAACTGTCTGGATTGTATTTTATATTGAATTCAGTGCAAACATGAGGTTTATGCAAATAGCAAAAATACTAAGTTCTGCATATAATTGGGGCCAAAATTTTAACCTCTAGAAATAAAAAACAGAGCAAAAGTAATGGAAAGTCTAATCTGCTTTAGTACAGCACAGGAAGAATTTTGCGTTTTCTGTATGCAGCAATTTGCTACTTCCAGGGCAAGTGGAAAGTGTTTTGATGATTTTCCATGTCTTCAATGGAAAAGAGTCTTCTGTGTTTTAGGAGATTTTCATTTTGTCTAAAACGAGAAAAGCTCCTTGATCGAGTGATTTCAGCCTTTGGAAGGTTTTCCAGCTAGCGCTGGCTAGCAGAATGCCAACTACATATCTGCTTAGTTTGTTACAGCTAACTGTATTTGTGACTTGCATCTTGTTTTCTGCAACTGCTGCCTATGTGAGTGTTTTCAAAGAGATTTGAACTTTGAGTAACTTAGGGAGATGAAAAAAACACCCTGTTTTTTTGATGCGGGGGGTTGTTTTGCTTTGTTTTTTCAAGCGAAAGAAGCTAAGGAAACATTTAGTCTCACAAAGGTTCAGTCTGGCATTGCCTACCTCTTTGAATTACAGGTCCAAATTCTTCAAATTGCAGTGAGGAGGAGGGAGGGGGGGGAACAATCTTTTTAGCTTCAGTACAAAACCCTGCAATTATGAGCTGAAGTTAGAGGAATGCATATGAAGAGTTCTTTAAGTCAGAGCTGAGAGTGGAAACTGATTACAACCTCAGCTCTGAAGAGACTCCAGCCCTTCCGTAATTTTTTTGCCTTTCCAGAATCTGCCACTTTAATCGTCTTTGACCAGTGCATGACGACTGAGTGAGGAAGGGTGATCAGAAATCAGAGGTCTCCATTCTCAGTTGCCTCTGAGATGTCAGCTTCTCTGTCCGTGAGATCTTCTGGTCATACTGGTTACAGGTGGTTTTACCAGCCAGCAAATACAGTGACGTAGGAGGGTCAGGGGGCTCCCCTGGCCCTGCTTTCTCAGCAGCTGTGAGTTGGTGATGGAGGGAGGCACTCAGAGCAGACAGGGGCAGAAGCAGCCTTTACTGTAATGTTGCAGGGCTAAGGAAGCAGCTTTGATCAGATCCAACTCTTGGCAGCATGCAGGTGGTGGCTGTTTGTCCTGTTGCAGCTGAGGAGCTGTATGTAGTGAATGTGCTGGCTATGCAGTGTTTCTTCCTGCAGGTTCCTCGTGTCCAGCAGCAGAAGTGCAGGGAGAACAGGAGGGTTGGGCCTGTTTGACCTCATCTGCTCATCTCAGAGCAGCCAGCTGCTGCTCTGCAAAGAAAGCATTAGGTGACTCCGTGTAATGTTTTGCTTTCTCCGGCATCCACATGTGAATGTTGATTCTCTCCCTTTGCTTTCTCTCTTTCTGCCTATAATATAAAAAATGGTTTATGGACGAAGCCCAGGCTGGGCAGTGGTTCCCCACTCTTGTCTGGTTGGCAGCAGATCCAAGGGAAAGGGCTTTTCTGATGGTACTCTCCTTTTTGCTGTGTGAGCAGCAGTGCTTGAGGAAGGGGGTCCCATCAGTCAGTTTGGGGAAATGAGGCTATTTTGTTACAGGTTTTTTAATCTAATTGTACCTATTTTATTTTGTGTGTCCTCACAATCCCCTGTATTGGTGCAACCAAACAGATGCAAATAGACAAGAGGGTGGGGTGATGGGGAGCTCTTACACTGACTTCATAGCACAAGAAAATGTATCTGGCAACCCAGTCTTGGTCCTCTCAGCATGTCTAACTTTGGGAACTTGGTAATTCAGAGTTGGCCACCAGTTCCTCATTTTAGGAATGAGCAACAGAGAAGAGATTAAGGCAATAACAACAGCTGTCAGAATATAGCCTTTTTAGTGGTATATTGGAAAGGAAGTTTGGCCTGTGTTAGTCTCAACTGAGAATGCATCAGCAAATGCTGGGAAAGATGAAGAAATGAGTGTGTAGCAGTGTCTGTTCCCTAGTTTGCTGTAAACCATATGTCTGTCGGTAGCATATACAAATACTGAGTAGGTGAATAGGTGACTCATATTCAGTTGGCCAGATATTATGATTACCAGCACTGTGCAGCCATGCAGGCTCTGCCAAATAACTTTCAGGCATTTAGCACCTGTGGATGCTGTCCCTGTCAGCACGCCAGAACTGGCTGCCATCTGAATAACAGCAGCTCCGGCCCCTTGGTGCTGTCTGCCTGTCTTGCTGAGCCAAGCTTAATGCACACAGGAATTGTTCTACCTCCAAATGAGGTAGAGCCACTCTGCTTGGTATTGCTGTGTGTTTCTGCACTATACAGCGGTGCAGGCAATAAGAAAGAGGCAATTTCTCATTGAACTGCAGGTAACACAAATGCAATTAGCTGTATTGGTGTTTGGCCAGTGAAAATACAGGAACGTTCTTGGAAGCCAGAGAGTTAATGATGTTAAGTCTTCATGAGCGGCCAAAGTCTGTCCTCTCCTACTACTTTCTTTTTGCTGCCTTAATGTATAACTTTCTACCTTTGAATTGTAGATAATTAAGCTGGGCTCCTCTGTGCGGAAATGTCACACTTACCACCTATGGGCTTCCTATCTCCAGCTTTAAAAGGAATTATTCTTCCTGCAGCTCCTGCTGCTCCTGTGTTCCACTCTTATTAACCTTGTGGCCACAAAGAACAGTCTCTCCTGTGTTTTCATTAGATCTGCTTTCTAAAGAAATGCAACCAGGAACCAAAGGAAAATATTCAAAGTAAAGATTTGACTTCTTTCACTTGTGGAGTGAGGTGACAATAGGGAAAGAATCCTTCTAGCTCTTGTGGTCCCCTCTGACCTGGTCCTTCTGCTGGATCTGTCACGGTTATGTTTTCCTGATTTGTCTCTCAGCAAGGAAGCAATTGCAGATGCACAGTTTTGCCATCATTCAGTCTCACATTTCATAACAACCCTGATTATATAGTCACAGAACTGAAGAGTATTTTCACCTGGAAGGTGTTACAGCATAGCAGTGCGGTTCTTTGTGGTTTAATCTTAATTACAACTTGAGGGCACCCTGTGTGGTTACATTGGACAGCACAGACAGTGCTTGTCTGAGAATCCACATCCTGGAGCTGAGCTAGAGAAACAGTTACATCCATTTGAGCAAGACAAATGTATTGCATCAAAACAGTGCAATACATTATACATTCAGATCCCTTCACGCATTGCAGCACTTTGCATTGCTCTGTGCCCATTCTGCAAGATGTGCAGATGTGCTGTGCTGGAGCTACGGAAGCATTGCCTCCGTGCTGAATGCCAGCAGGAGACTGACTAAGCATGGTGACGTGGTCAGACAGTCCAACTTTCTGGGTACAGCACAGACACTCTTGGCCTGGTGTTTTTGATTTTGAGAAAAGTTAAATGCCATTAGAGAAAGGAAAGAAATAAGGGCATATGTAAACTGAAGCTGCTTTTGGGACCACTGGAAGTTGTTCTTCTGGAAGAGATTACACAAGCAGGATTTTCAGTTCACTTAGACTAGTTGTGGCTAATTTGTCCTTGCATTGAGTGTTGAAATCATTACCGAATCAGAAAAAGGTTGTTTGGTAGTTGCTCTGCCCAGATTTAGAAATTAGAGTTCTGGATGCCAGGTGATAAGAAACAGTGCCCAACGTTCAGTAAAGAACTTGTTTTCTCCCTTCCCACCCGGGACCAGCCGTGCACTGTGCTCCTTCCACCATGCTTGCACAGGAAAATGCAGCACACAGCATGCAAGGCAGAGGCACAAGGAGCACTGTTTGGTTTCCTGTCTTCTGATGTTAAAAGCTTCATCCCTGGAAAATGTTTTCTCTTCCCTCGGGGCCCTCCTCTCATCAATTGAGGAAAGGAGTTACAAAGACACACGACGGATTTTTAGATCTTAATAATAAACAGTTAGCAAGGCTTTGGTTTGTACTGTGCTTAGGAGCCCTGGGATGTGCAGAGATACTGTGTTTCATCATCAATTCCACAAGATAATGAAGTCCCAATTCCCTCTTATGGCAATGTGAGTTCATGCAATCTTTCTGTTTTGCTTGGATTGTCCAAGACATGGAGGGAACAGGCAGTAGGGCACGGCCGCAGGCGGCATCTTGAACTCAGAAATCTTCTCCCCCATGCTGAGCCTCTCATCTGCTTCTACCTTTTTCTGTGTGGTAGACGTGTTCGAGGCACTGTGGGTGTGGGACATAGTGGAGCCTACAAGGATGAGGCGAGGAGGGCAGGAAGGTGACATCCAAGCTGCTGCAGTTCTGCAGTGTTTATCGTGGCTTCTCCATTGGTATAGGCACACAAACAGCCCCAGATTGCCTATGGCTCGTGCTGAGATCCCTAAATATGAGGAAGGATACAGCCGTTAGGATTGTTTCCTCTCCCTCTGAGTTGCGGGGTGAGCCTGCTCCAGACAAAGTAAGTTATTTGGCTCTGTCAGAAGTGGGATTTTCCCTAGTAGGCACATTCTAGTCATGAGTAGGGAATACTGCTAGAGGGTCACGACACCCAGCTTACATGTCGTCATCTGGTTCCCCAGCCACGTGGGACCATTCATTGTCAGTGACAGTCTGAAGTCAAGTTCATCACAGGAAACCCAATATGGGTGTGGGGTAAGTGATGCTCATCCTCTGACCCTCAGGGACCCGAGGAGGAAGCAACTCATTGGAAAGTTTGAGGTGGGCTGCTGGCTTGGCAAGGAAGAGTTTTATGAGTAATAATTCATGTAGAGAAGAGGACACTGAGGGAGTGGTTGTGAGGATATGAGAAGCGAATTTGGTGATCAAGGTTCAGAAAGAAGGGAGAGACTGCCTGTTATTTTAGAGAGAGAGAAAACAAGGATAAGGCTATTTTTAGGAACAACATGTCCAGGCAAGTGGATGACAGTCATACCTCACAGCAGAAATTCTCATGCTGAAGTGCAAATGCTGCTGAGCTTGCGCTGCCAGCCTAATGAGCAGAGGAACATGACGAGCCAACTACAGTAAAATAGGGATTTAAATAGCATGGTTCCCAGGGAATTTGAATGGGAACGAGGAGATGTGCAGGAGTGGATGGTGGAAAGAATGCCTTCTTTTGGGATAACTCCCTCATACAGCTTTCCCCAGAGAGGGCATCAGTGCCAATAACATGTGGAAAAGGATGTAAGCATCGATGTTCATTTGGTGGTTTCTGGTTAAAAAGCTGAGTCAAAGCCCTGTTTGCCCCATTTGAGAGCTCTCTAACCAAACCTGGTGAGGAAAGTGCTGAGCCTGTTTCTTTTGCCTGAGAAACATCTCTGGAGCTGCCATTGCTTCTGTTTGTGTCACTCTACCAGTGACAGGGCCAGCCTGTCTGATTGGGACATTCAATCCTACTTCCATTAGAAGGAAAATCAAAGTTTTGGAAGTTTGGACTTTGTTTCCTTGCAGATTTCTCCCCATATTCTCCATCCTTTGCTTTGTATCACAAAAGATAATGAACCCAGAAGAAAAACAGCAAAACCCCAAAAGCCCAACACGTCTATTTAAATTTAATGTCCCTTCTTCCCTAGTTTGAACTTTGTAAAGACTCTGCAGAAAATCACAGCTGTGTCAGTCAGGGCAAGCTATCCAAGGTGAGCTCAGCTCCGGAAATTCTGAGGTGTTATGGTCCTGCCTCCCCGAGGGATGTGCTGGTAAATGCCATGGTAATTGTGTTTGTTATCTGCAGCGTCTAGATTCATTGCATTAGATACAGGTAACTGCAACTTAACCTTGTCATTTAGGATGCTCCATGAGTCTTCATCCCTTTCCCTGGCCCTGCTATCAGCACACATGGCTGCAGGAGCTCTCTGTAGTAGCATCGCATGAGCCGCTGTCTGTTGGGTTTCAGAGGGCCCATTCTGAAATGCAGTGTGAGCAGTCATGGTCTCCAGACTTGGAGAATTCAGAGGCAGGCAGTGGGAAAGAGCTGTGTTTGGGTCCACGTTATTCAAAAGCCTGACCCAAAGGGAGAGGGAGATGTTGAAGGAGCAGCTTAGCCATGAGGGATTGTTCTTCCACTGACTATAGGCTGGCAGGCCAAATTTTGGCTCCTTTGAGATGACACTGAATAGGCAAGCAGTTTCATATTTAAGCACTTTGATGACCATTGTGGTCTGCTGCATCCCCTGCTGCTGTCAGATGGGATCCCCAGGCTTGTCAACATGACTGATTGCTGTGTTGTGTCTCTCTCTCTGCATATGAGTGAGAGGCCCTGTGCTCATTTGGATGAATTTCACTCACAGCCCTGCCTGAGGTGAACGTGTAGCTGAGGATGCAGGTCGAGAAGCTGTGTTGCTTGCTTGGGAGCAATGAAGCTGTCAAATGACTCAGCACTTACCCACCATGGTGGTGAGAGCAGCAGAACAGTGCCCGTGGGACATCGGGGTTCAGGCCATTGTCACCAGAGAGGAGTAGGGCTGGTCTTGGCCCTTCTCCCTTGGTGACAGCTAGCCCCCTGGCACCAGGCAGCGTGGCGATGACACAGCTCCAAGTCAGCTCCTGCAGCCATGTGGAATTACCCTGTGGTTCCCGTGAGACGGTCCTGTGATTATTGGCGACAGTTCTTGTGGGCAATAAAGCAGGAATCTTCCCTTGCCAATGGAATGAATGTCCTTTCCTTTGTCCCAGCAAGGTTTTCTGCTCTCCTGCTCTGTCTGCCAGATCTCTTGTTACTTAGGAATAAGGTTATCTGAGGTGCACTTAGGATTTGTGCTGGTTTTAACTGGGTTGGCTTAGGAACAGTTATTTAACTGCTGGAACAGGTTGGTGGAGTCTCTTGATTTGGGTTGGGGAACTTCATGTCGATGTCACCTGTGCACACCAAACTGGCACCAGAACCTCTTTAATCCAAATTACGAGCAGTTGACCAAGGAGTCAAATCAAATTTAGCAGACCATTTTAGAAAATGATTTTATTCAACTGGTACAGCTCCTGTGTGTGCATTGAACCAGAGATGAAGTGATTGTTAAAGTCACTAGAGTTAAACTCATATAAATTTGAGTGCAGGCAGGCTTTTATGAAGTAATTCATGTGGATCAATCATAGTGTTGATCCAACAGGAGCACTTTGAAGAACACAAAAAATAATTTAATCTGCTAGATGTTGGTTATGGGCAAGTATTCAACGTGCTCACCTGTTGGTAAAGGCCATAACCAGGCATGTGGTGTGGGAAATTGCCATTTGTCACCACACCCAGGCCTGCATCTAACCAGCCTTTCGACATCAGCATCTCTCCCTGCTGAGGCATTAGCCCTGTCCCAAATGTAGCCCAAAGGGACTCTAATGGGATTTTTTTCTGCAAGTTGACTCTGAGTGATTCTGCTGGGAACACTGGGATGGTTCCTCTGTGTAAGGGAGAAGTCCAAGACACTCAAAGGCCAGTATCACACCTGACAGCTTTCGCAAGCTCAAAATAATAAGGACAGTTTCCGTATCGACTCCAAAATACCAACCTTTTCCTAAGGGAGACTCCAGCGGGAGTGTGAACAAGGCTGTAGCTCATCTTTAATAATGCTACTTTTAAAAATAAATCATGTTTTATGGATCTAAACTTAGCCTCTCCAGATAAGCGAGTCCCGGGGCCGCTGGTGATTAATATGCAGCACTGGAGCGTGGCCCAGCGGGGCCCTGATTAATAGCGATGACATCATGACTTTTAAACATTCTGTTAATGCCGGCCCCGGTGACAAATGGGGATGCACGGCATCGCTTCCCGTGGCATTTGTGTTGCTGGAGCGCGGGCCGGGAGCAGCGCCCTGTCGCCTCCCCTGGGCCAGGCACAGGGAACCTGCCCGGCTGACCTGCACCAGCCCTGGGAGCTGAGCCCTGGGACCTGGCACTGCCACACTCCCCCCGTCCTCATTCAGAGGCTCGTGCGAGTCCCTGGAGGGTGAGGCAGGTGTGGCAGGGGTTTTTAAGCACATCCTCCATCTGCAGCTTTCTCTGCCACCCTACCCTTCGGGGAGTTTGCTCATAGGCTTGAGGCCAAGGCAGCTCCCCATTTAAGGCTTCTGCTCCCTGCTGCAGTCCTCCCCGAGTTTTAGGGGCTGGTACCCCACACACCTGGCACAGCCCTAGCAGAGGCCTGAATCCATACCCTTCTGGGCATCATCAAGCTGCAATTTTGCTTCAGCTGCCACCTCTCCCCTTCAGCCATGAATTAGTTAATAAGTGTGGGTCATCGTTGTGCTGCCAGCGAGAAAGGACTGCTGCAGTCCTGTACCGTTACCCACAGTTTCCTGCAGTTCCATGACCTTCTGGTCTTTGCCCCTTATGGTTGGTCCCCTATGTTGTGGGGCAGCACTCTGCATGAGTGCCTGGGCCATCCCGCAGCACCTGGCAGGCAGCAGCTCCCCAGGTATGTTCTGTGCCTGCAGGCTGTGAACTAATGAGCAGCCCCATCACTTCCCTTTTCCTCTCCTGCTTTTATGGCATCTTGTAGGCAGAAGTCTTGAACTGGAGCTGGCCCTGACCTCCCTGGATGCTCTGGAAAGATCTGTAGATTGGTGTCTGCATACTAGGGCTTGGGATTTCTTTCTAGTTTTTATTCGCAGGGCTTGAGCTGGACTGGTCTGGTGTCTGGAGAGCAATCTAGTAGACCAGACTGACTGCTAAAATTTTCAGATCCTGATGAACATGTTTCTCAGCTGTCTAAGATTTTGCTAAGAATTTTTGCCTAGTTTTCAAATAATTCCTCTTCTGCCATGCCACCAGCACCAGTGAGAAAGACGTCATTTGAAGCTCTCTGCTTTTGCATTCAAATGGCAACCCCATGAATCCAGACTGCATTTGGCATCCAAAAGTTATCCCAGGAAGGTTTTAGACAGTTCTAGTTTTATAATACAATTTCATCTTTGCAGTGGTCTCCATGCCACTCTAATGTGTAGTATGGGGACCAAATAAGTGAGGAGTTCTGAACTGGCAAAAATCTACATGAAACTCACTGGTCATGCTGAGACAGGCACTGCCCTGTAGCCCTGTAGTTGTTAAAACTTCACAAAAATCTGGTGGCTGTTAATATTGTTTTATTAAAGATATGTTTGGTCTGCTGCCACCTCTTTGAACCTTCTGATATCAAATGACTCTGTTGCATTTTGCAGAGCTTTTCTTGTTGAGTAGACAGGTTGCTTTGGACTTGCTCAGTGTGTTGGGAGGGGTTTTTATTCCTAAACACCTCCCTGTAAAACCCAAGACATCTAACTGTAATGCTGTACCATACAGAGCATATTTTATGATCTTAAAGGTCTGAGAATATAAAAAATGCTGTAAATATATAACCTCTGAGCTACTGAGCATCAGCCAGGGAAATGTCCCCCCTCCCCTTCAGCATGACTAGGAGAATGCAGACACACTGCCTCGTCAGAGAAATCTTTGCTTGTTGGCATGATCTGCTCTGCAATGTTTCACCCTTGCAGCAAATCCTCTCACTACTTCTCAAATCAGTCTTGTTCTTTGCACTTTCAAAGTCTCTGCCACCCCACCTTTAATGCATGCTCCTTGTGCAGTGAGTGCAGTGATAAAGTGCATTTCAGAGTGAAGGCAGTGCGGATGGATGGGATCAGGGGCATCCATTTTCGTGTCTCAGCCACGGACTTGTGTGTGCTTGGTTTCTTCAGCTTGCTCCTCAGTGTCAGGAACAAATTGGTATTTGTCATAAACTCTTTTGATCCCTGAAGAAAATGAAGGGCCATTTAACATTTTTAGAGTAATAATAATAATGTAGGAAAAGGGATGCATCCTGGTAGCTGAGAACAGCAGGTTATTTGTTTAAGAGCATACTTTAGAACAACAGCAAAAAGGACCTTTAATCTCAGAATTTCAAGGCACCTTGTAAACTATAAACATTGATTCTCCTTCTTCTTGTTATTCCTTGTGGGCATTTTACCTCTATAAAATAGAGCAACATTCCTGCCCCGATGATCTTGCAGCAAGAACAAACGAATACTACAGAGAACTGAGGCGAAATACAAGCAGGATTCAGATGGCAAACACAACCAGGGAGTGTGCTGGGAATGGGTGGTTTATGTTCAGGATATCTCACCCATGGGGATGTGCCTGGGTAAGTCAGCCTCATGGACACCTGTGAAAAGAAATTTATCCTGCCCTGGGGAAGCTGAGTAGTGGGCCATGCAAATGAAATTGGTCACTATAAATTCTCTTTGAGAAATGTAGCTTTTAACCTGACAAGGAGGTGAGCGGGCGAGTGTCGTTGAATCGTGACGGGGACAAGCAGCAGTCGGGGTAGTTTTCCATTGGCTCCAGTAGATAAAGATTTCCTGCTGGAAGGGAGTTCTAGATTTGCCTCCCTAAGTGTGTGCCTGCTGTGTCATCTCTACACTGATAATGTTATGTCTCCTTTCCTTTTTTTTCTTTTTTCCCCTCCACTTTGTATAAAGAAAGCACTGAAAACCATTTTGAGCTGTTCTGAAATTCTGGGTTCTTTTGTTTCTCTGCATTTCTATTGGATTATGTCCCTGACATTATTGCCAAGAAGTTAAATAATACATCTAGAGACTGAGAAAACTAAATAATGAAGCTCTGCAGCTTATAGCTTTTCTAGTGCTGTGCCAGAGAGCTTTTTGAGTTGAGAATTGTGACTGGCAGTCAAATTTAGACAAAAATGGTTTGAAAATTATTTCTTTTTTCTCTTTTCTTTTTTTATCTGATAAGGACATAAATGTGCTGTTGGAAGCTGTAACATTCATGGCAAAATAGCCTCAGAGATTCAGAAAAAGTAAACACAGTTAAGTAGGAAACCTGGTTGCTTAGCAAGTCCCTGTGGTTGCAGACCGTGGGTTATTCAGAAAGCATGGGCTGTGCCACTCCACAAGAGATGAGCTGGACACACCTGACTCAGCTGGAGCCTTGTGCAAGATCCAGTCATAAGGGAAATTCAGATTGAGTTTCAGGACTGGAGGACTCCCTCAGCACCTGTGGAAAGGGCAGAAATGTTCCCATTGCCACAAATGGATTTTGGCAGCCAGACCAAATCAAATTAAGCAGCTCCAGCTTCTTGCCCTCAGTTTGCAAGTCCCACAGCCTTCGCCCCGCCTGCTTCTCTCTGCAGCACCCTGATTGCAGCAGACACGGGGGTCTGGGCTTAGACTGTCTGTGCTTTGACTTTTCCTCTCTCTGTCCCTGAGTGCTGTGTAGAGTCAAGGGCAATTGAGTTTGGTCCTTGGATGCCTTGGGGAACTGTGTGACAGCATGGATGTTCTCCTTAACCTTTTCATCGTCCAGGGGTCCCCTCCTCACTGCCTGCTGCACCATCCCCAAGCTTGTGCAGGAAACTACTTGCTGAATCTCAGTCAGATCAGCCAGGTGAGCTCATCCTCACTCTTTTGCCTATGGGGAGAGAATGTGCTAATAAAGCCCCTCCCAAAGAGACTGAACAGAAGCCATTCTTTTATGTCCAGGCCTCGCTGAGTAATAATGATCTGCCTTTAACCACCCCCTCGTGCCTCTGCTTATCCCCCTGCTTGTTCATGACCTTCACTCATTGTATTCTGTTGAATTGAGCTTGTATATTCCTGACACACAGGAGCTGCATCTTCATTCATTTGTGGTAAATGCCTGAGACACTCAGGGCACTTGAAATTAAATAATCAGCCGTGAAACAAAAGACCCCAAATGGGCACAGAGTCGCATTGTTTTATTTGCAGATAAGTTCTGTCTAAAAGGCAGCAATGCGTGATGTTTCTTGCTGCTTTTTTAGTTTAAAGCAGATGTTGTACACAATATTAGAAACCATACCCTTGCAGGCTGTGAAGTAATGAGGGCAGGAAACAAGAAGTGAGGAGCTGGGATATCTCCTGCTTTATTTTAGGTGAGGCTTTAGGGAAGGGAGGAGTATGGAGTGAGGGCTCTGTGTTCGAGCAAAATGTCCTGTGCTTTTGTGCCTTTTGAGGCTGAGTGTTAGTCAGGTTGAGGATGATATGTGAAAGGGAGGGACAAAGGGAGGAAGGGAGAGAGGGAGGGAAGGACGGGAAGAAATATAGGTTTTAGTGCTCTATGTTGGATCTACACAGTGTGGGTCAGTGAAGGTGTGAGGTGTGCTGGGCTCTAGAGGGTGGCATATCTGTGCTGGAGGTGGGAGAAGTCTATGAGTTTTGTGATGATGCTTCATGCTCAAAGAAGCCAATATTGTTCTATTAGGTGTATGAATACTACGAAAAACTACAAGACATACAAGCATATATTTGCACCCAGGACAGATTCAAATGGGTCTTATATCCAAGAAGAATCCCCTCTCTCTTTCCTTCCATTGGATTTTTGAGAAAGTCCACTGGAAAGATGAATTTGCTCCCCCAGCTGAAGAACAGCCATGTGAGAACAGCCCCGTGGAGCACCCTGACCACAGGTGGGACATCTTCGAAAGGAATGTGTGGCAGCACAGTGAACTCTTCCCATTTTATTTCTCTTCTTGGGAGCAGATAAATTCACTTGTTTTAAAGCAATGAGAAGATGGGAACTACTGTGTGTGTGCGTGCATGTGCCTAAATGTCCCCTCGGAACACCCGGAGTGGCTGCTGGGTACGTGCAGCTGGAAGATAACACGCTCATCTCCTCTCTGAGGGCAGGCAGGGGCAGCCGGGCTGTCAGGCCCAGGTTATCTGTTACCAGCACGCTGCTTGCTGCGTCTCTCGTCTCTTCCCACCTGGTTCCAGCCAATTCCAGATGAAACCCACTGCATATGAACTTGGCAATTAGTCCATCAACCCCTCTGAGCCTGCAGGATCTGGCCACAGAGCAGGGGGAATCCCATGCGACGGCAGTGGGCAGAGCAAATCAGCCAGGCCTGACAGATAAGAGTGGGGCCTGGCAGTGTCTGTCAGACCCCAAAAAAGTCCAGTTCAGTATGGAGCAGCTCTCAGGTTTCTGGTTACCTGTCAGAAATGGCAGCTGTCGGTTGTTCTTCCCTTCCTTTATTGGCCACTGCTAAAAGATCTGTGGAAGGCCTTCAGGAGGTCTGTGAGTGTGGCCCGGGATGGTTGGTGTGTCAGGATGGTGCACCTCAGCAGAAAGCACAGCTTTTTTGTCAGGGAAACTTGGAAATCTGTGTTTGTGAGCAGCAAGGGAGGGGAGGTATTTATCAGTGTGGGGCAGTTGTTGATTATTATTTAGATATCAAAAGGACTCATTGAATAACATCCACCTCCCCATTTTGCAAACTATTCAGGTTGCTAGTGTGTGCAGTAGTACTTTTGCAAGTAGAGCAGTGGTCAGTCTGCTTCAGGTATGGTCTTAGCACAGTCATCTCTCATCACGGAAAAGAATTTCTTGCAACGCACAAGAAAATGTCAATAGAGGCAGGTGGGAGCATCACTCTCCCAAAGAAGACCAGAAGATTTTTATGTGGGTTGTGAGAAGGAAATACGCTCCTTCTGGTTCTGTCTGTAGAGTCAGAGGGCTTTTTGTTGGAATTACCAAGTAAGTAAATGGGAGTTGTACGTGTAAACCCCTCAGACAGCCTTGAAAATCTCAACTATAGGCTCCAAAAATGTCAATTTCTTCTTTTTATCAGCATTTTAGTTGCATTTTTATTGGGGTTTTTTAAAGAAAAAGAAGGAAGTGAGTAAGAGAAAGGAAGAAAGGAGGAGAAAGGAAAGAATGAAGGAAATTACTGGAGCGAGAAAGAAAGTGAGAAAGAGAAAAAAAGGAAGACAGAAAGAGCAAACTACACTGGCAGAATATTAAGGTTTGATAAGGCACAGATAAGTCATGGAGCTGAGAAATCTTGCTTCACTCATCTGTATGCTGCATAAGTTATGAAGAGAACTGAGTGACACAATATATCTTGTTATTTAAGGAATAAGAATATGTGCCATGTAGTTCTAGCATTTCCTTATATTAGCATACTTGTGCAGCTATCACACATTCCATTTCCATGTATCCATTCAGTGGTAGGGATTTTTTCCTTCTTTTTCTTTTTAAATGACTTTTGAAGGGTGGGTCCTTTCTTGGTAAAGATTTTCCGTATTCCATAACTTTTTGTGAGAACCGTTGCATAAGCCCCAATTTCCGCAAAGTGGAGCCCTGAGATGTTGAATGAATTACAGAACAGTTGGATTTGGAAGGGATGTCTTGAGACCATGTAGTCTGACCCCTTGCACAAGCAGTGCCAGCCGGAGCAGGCTGCCCAGGACCATGTCCAATTGGCTTTTTAGCATTTCCACAGATGGAGATTCCACAGCCTGTCTGGGCAACCTGTTCCAGTGTTTGATGATTCTCCTAGTTAAGAAGTGTTTTCCTATGTTCAGGTGGAATTTCTGGGGCTTTAGCTGGTGTTTTTAAATGAAGGTAGTACTGCTGCAGGGCCCTACCTTCCTGATTTCTTCTGAGAGGAGTGGAAGAAGTAGCAGTATCCTTGAAATGAAAGGTGGGAGGACAACCCAGAAGGATTCCTTTACACACTTATTTTAGTTTAGAAAAGTGAAGGGAGAGACCATCTGGAGAAAGCAGGAACTAATTTGACTTTGTGGAACATGGCTTAATCGGAAAAAAGTTTGATCCACAGTTAGCTTTTAAGTGCCTTGAAGCTTGTGGTGTAATCAGAGCTTTGAATTTCATTTGTAATGAAGGCAAACAGGTGCCAGCTGTAAAATTTATTCCTGGATCTAGACCCAAGAGTTTTCATCCTCTTCAACTTTTCAGAAGTTTTGATTCATATTTTATTTCTGCTTTTCTCCCTTCCCTCTTTGGCCAAGCTGAAATGTCTGATCCTTGATTTGGGATCTTTCAGAAATATGGAAAGGAGGGCTGGATATGCATACCTGATAGGACTGGCATATCCCTGTGTGTCCATTAAATGAGAATTCCTCATCTTCCTGGGGCTGCTGGTAAAAATCACCAGATGGAGGACATGGATCAAAATGACACATTGGACCAAGATGACCTAAAGATCTGGTGCCTGAGAGGAAATGCTGCCGCCCTGGTTCCTGAACAGGCACAGTGGCATCTGCAGGAAAGCAGCCACAGATGTCTCCTCTCTCTTCCGAGCCTCATCCTGTAGGTTGATGAGCGCCTCTTGAAAGATAATGAGGATCTTCAGTTGCCTGCTTGGTGCAGTATGGAGGGGGATCTGCACTGACAGGGATCACCAGGGTGGCTGCAGCTCAGGAGGAGCCATGGGGCTTTGGTGCACCACAGGAAAAGATCCAGGCTTCCTGAGACCTTGTTCAAACTGAACCTTTAAGCAGGATGATTAACCATCAATAAGGAAGACACCATGGAGCACCACCACCTGGTTCTTGACAGTGTGATGGGATATTCATGACAGTATAATAGGATTTCAGTGAAATGCAGTATTTTATTCTCATTACTGGAATGCAGAAGAGCCCCTTTAAGTCAGAAAAAATTGATTTTAGAATAGGGTTTGTTAGAACCTTTCAGTCCCACAATCGATGTAAATGGGCAAATATGATTCTCTTTAAATCCAGTTTCCTGAGGCACAGCTGTGCCAGACACACATTGGAGAAACAAGGAGAACACCCCTGTGTACCATCAAAGTGGAGAAAACCAGACTAATTCTTCATGCTGGAAGCCCTCTGAGGCGAAGGCTGAAAGAACTGTGTGTGGATGGGCCAAATTACACCCTCACCCCTGGCTGTTGATGTCTGGAGAAGAGAAGGCAGAAGGGAGTTGTGAGGCCTCTCTGCTTATATATGAAGGAATATGCTGCAAAGAGGAGAGACCAATTATTCTCACTAGCCAACAGGGGAAGTGCAGAGAATATTCAGGTCAAGCATTAGGAGAAAGCTTCTGGTGGGTGAGTTATTAATCAGCTAAGGCAAGGCATTCGTTGAAAAACCAGCCCTGCACTTTGGGAAACAAATGAGTGTTGTATGTCTGGAAGAACAGGGAGGTGGGGATGTTGGGGTGCAAGGCTTAAATTCAGTCCCCGCAGGCAAATCTAGGCTATATAGGTCTGCTACCAAAGAACAGACATATATCTGTAAAGACATGAGTAATATGAATGTTGGGAACTGCTCGGCCATTGGCTTTCAAAGCTGCTGGATAAGATACAGCTGTGCCCAGATTTGGGGTTGTCTCCACTGACAGATTACTTGCGCTGTGTTTCTGGGGAGAGAAGACATTCATTTCTCTGTTTACTAGATGGAAATGGGTACAATTGCTGAAAAAGTATATCCCTGGGAAAATTCTAAGTGATCAAAAACCAGTTTTTCATCTTTGGAAAAATCTAAGATTTCAAAATTTTTGTCACATGACCTGAGGAAAAATGGAGGGAAAAGTTATAATATTGGAAACATCCATAAAGAGTCTAAAAATGTTTTCATTCAAACTTACCAAGGCATTTAACTTCCTCTTTCTGTTATATTCTTATCATGCGATATCAACTTTTTTTTTCAGCCTTATCCAAATGATATGCTGTCACGAAATTTTTACTTGAAGATTTCAGCTCAATTGATATTTTCCTGCAAAACATGCCATTTCGGTTCAACTTGAATTTTCTCCCAGAAACTGTTCCTTTCAAAAATCTTGGGCCAGTGCTGATTACCATTATGCAGCTGCTGTTCCTGCAGCAGATCCTTTCAAACAGAGCCAGTGAACATCCTGGTTTGTAGCCTGTTCTTTGTGGCACGAATGGACATAGCTAAACCACCCCTTAGCTGCTACTGGGATGGACTGGGGATGTTGCGGGTACAACTTGTGTGGCCTTGTCTCTTGCTCTCACAATGAGACCATAGCAGTTTCTGTTAGCTGGAGTGTGAGGAGGATGAGCGCCACGATGCACAGGCACCATCACCAGCCTGTCTCCAGAACCATGGCAGAGAGGGATGCTAAGGTTTCCTCTGAGGGCCCTGTGAACACCTATTTCAGTGTTTCAAATGTCTCCCCAGAGACAGCTTTCCTACTTTTGAGGTTGGTTGTGAGCTCACTCAGAGACAGAAAGCATTTCTCTTGGAAGGGTAGCGTGCTATGGAAATGAATACCAGCTCTTACCCCAAAGCAAGGGCTCAGACCGGGGAACTCAAGGCCTATGATTTCAAGTCAGGCTGGTGACACAGCTTAAGACACATGGATGTGCACACTCCAAGGCCTCTTTTGTTGGGTGTGCATAAAAATAAGTAAAAAATAAGTAAAGCAGTGTAAATGTTCCCTGTCACACACGCTTTTTTCCCTTCATCCCGGTCCTTCAGTGGTTGTGTTCCTGGATTTTTGTTATCAGTGTACTAGCAGGGATTCTTGCTGCTCAGTAAAACATATCACAACAAACCGAGCTCTCACCTTCTCTTCACCCCCACCACACACACCAGCACAGACGACACATGTCACATGTCCCTGTGCACGAGCCAGCATGGATGTCACTTAATAGGTACACTTATGTGGAGCCTGATTTCTCTGGAGGAATTGCAGTCACCAGGCTTTAAAATCAAAGGCTGGCCTTAATGCCAGCCGTGCAACTGCAGGGCATGTGGGTCACTGCCTGTTGCCTGATGAAAAAGTTCAGAGAGGGGTTTGTTTGGATGAAGGTGGACAGGAAGGTTACATCTTTGGAGGGGATTTGGTGCTGGCATTAAGGTCACTCACAAAGCCACTTGCAGGTAGCACCATGCCCTCTCTAGCTCATGCTGGGGCATGGCTGTGTGCTTTGTGTTGACAGTGCTGTGTCCCTGGAGCTGCCTGAGAGACTCAATGAAGTGGAAAGTGAGAGTAAACACAAGGGTGAGGGAGTTCCAGCCATGTAGCGAGGCAGTTTCCACCCCTGCAGGTTTCTGCTTCCCTGGAGACATGGGCAGTGAGAGCAGAATCTAATGCGGAATGCAGAGATGGAAAAGGCGTAAGAGATCCATCCAGTCCCTCTCCAGGCAGGTGTAGCGCTTTTATTGGAGCATCATGCTGTTAGGGTTTCCTGAGGTGACATTAAGTGGATTCATGACCACAGCTGAGCCTGACACCACAGCAAGCCCCAGCATGTTTTGGTGCCATTATTTGGTCTAATGATGAGAATAAATACACCTGGAAGCAGGGAATCCTCTCCCATCCTGGAAATTTGTCTGGATGGATGTGAAGCCTTATCAGCCCAGATCCATGCAGGAGATAGAGGGTGATTTTTAGTCCCTTCAGTGGATGGTAAGTGATACTTGAGCCCTGTTGCCTCCCAGTCGCCTCCATCCTTCATTACCCTCCCATCTCCTCCCACTGCCCCCTCCTTGTATTGCCACCCACTCTCGTAATAGCTCCTGCACCAGCACACCACGGCTGCAATAACAAATACCGCCTCGTTTCAGCATGATGAATGAAGAGTTTTAATGAAACTGGCCTAAGCCGTTCCTGGCAAGCTGCCTGGTTTTTGTTTGTTTTAAGCAAGAGTGATCCATCACCCTCCCGACTTCTCTCCATCGCAGCATCCCCAATCAATGCTCTGCACCAGCCTCCCTCCTGTATCCCTCAGTGGCAGCCCATTCCCTGGCTTCCTGCAGTTACCTCTTCTCACCGTGACCCCGGCCCCCTTCCAGCCTTGCTCTCCGTGAGGGAAATCTCGTTTGGGTGTGTCTCCTTCCCTTGGGTGTCAGCGGCTGTGGCTGTGGCTAACAGGGTGCTCGGCGCTGTACGAGTGGCTATCATCATCTCTGCCCGTGCATCTCCAGCTGCCAGCGCTCACGTACACACAGAGGCACATATTGCTCACTAATGGTGCAGTTGAATGTCTGGTAGGTATTAATTACCCTTGCAGCCTGCTCCTTCATTAGGGTCTCCTGGCTCTCCTGGGACAGACTGTAAATCAAAGTGTGACTCACAGCTTTCAGAACAGAAAAATATAAACAATCAAGCCCTGAAGAAAGGAAAAAATAAAGCAGAGCTCCACCCAACCTCTTGGGAAATAAAAAAAAAAAAAA